>PVKV010003335.1:0-146863 GCA_004027835.1 Alouatta palliata
ATATATCCATGTATACATATATGTATATATTATATATAATATATACATGTATACATATATGTAAATATATACATACATGTATATATTATATATACATACATGTATATATTATATATACATGTATACATATATGACATACATATATATACATATATAATTATGTATATATACTTTATAGTATATATACAAAGTATATATATATATTTTTTTTCCCGGAAAGTAATTGTTAAGCACTTACAAGTAAATAATTGAATATAATTGTACTGTTTTACTTACATAATGGCTGTGATTTATTTCATGAGATTATTTTTAAAGAGTGTAGCTGTGTTTAATGCAAATATAAAGCTTATTAAGATAACTAGCTTAAAAATTAAACAAAAAAGGAAAATTTTTTTTATAGATCACTCTTAACGAGTGTTACCCAGATAGAGCTTGAATCCATTACTTTTATCAATCCCAATTCATTTTAATAATGATTTTATAGCTAGAATTGATTATTAGACTTATTTGATTATTAGATTAGTTTGAACTATATGAGGTAATTCAGTGGATGGTCTTAGTTTATCTTTCTAGCATTATAACTAAATCACGTGTGTGTGTGTGTGTGTGTGTGTGTGTGTGTGTGTGTGTTGTGGTGAGTCAGAAAGTGAGAGAGTGAGAGAGAGAAAGAGAGAGAGAGAGAAAACAAAGCAACAAAAAGTATTATTTTTAAAACATCAAGCACAAGTCATTTACGACTGTGCTCCTAATCTGGGAGGAGGCATTTCCCACGTTTTTAAAAGGATAAACATGTTTTTTTCTCCTCATATCATTAATTAACTTTTTTTCTAAATGGTTCTCAAAATTTAAATATAATAGCACATATATTAGCAGTAAAAATTACCTTAAAAACTAGATACTCTTTGAAAACTACCTTCTTAGAAGTCATTAAAAGTCTTTCATTTTAAAAGAACCCTGCTTTAAAATAAGTTTAAATAGAAAAATCAACAAGGTCTTTAAAAGTAATTTAAAGAAACTTCATCTGTCACAAAGGCTTATGATTGCTTCACTTTATTCTTTGCAAAAGATTCTCCATATAGGTGTGAGAAAGATGAATTATACTCCTGTATGCATAAGATATACCTTGATCCACTAAATCCATAGTACAGGGAAGCAATTTATAATAGGGTTTCATTATTCTGGTCTTCTATTATCATCAGAATATTGTAATCACTCCGAAGTTCTCTGGCGTTCTCTATGTGACATCTTTAAATCTACCATCACAGTACCTGTCTTTGTCTTCCTTTTATTTGAAAAGCAAATAAACTACCAATTGTTTTTTAATTAATTTGATCAATGATATAAAACTCTTCATTTGGTTTTAATCTGTGTGAAAACTCACCCACAGCATCTTTCGCTTTCATATGATTCTAGAAGCCAATTTTATAAGAAAGTTTTCCTACAGGTTTTAAGATAATCAAGCTTATATTCCCCTTGGTTTTCAACGCACTTTATTTCTCCCTATATAGTCATAAAAAGATATGAGAAGACACGTTGATTTTATGTAGCTCTATGTGGGAAGTCTAAAGACCAGGTAACAGAAAAGAATAAAAAGGAAAACACTTAAACTTAACTGATTGTCAGAATCAATAAAACAACAGTTTAGGAAATAGAGCACTCTGTAATCCACTGAAGATATGCTGAATCCGTTTCTTCCAGGTCTGGGGACTAGGAATTTATATTTCTCAGCTGTTGAATTATTCCAATGTAAACAGGTTCAGTGTTTACATTTGGAAATCAGTGTCGTAGATGAGTGGTTGTCAAAATGTTGTTCATAGACCAGCAGCATCAGCATCACCTAGGAAAATGTTAGGAATGCAAGTTCTTGGGCCCCCTTACGCAATCTCTGAGGATGGGACACACGTGGTTCTGATGCATGCTGACAACTGAGAATCACTGCACAGAATATACTGACGCAGGAGTTTCTGCTTCTTAGCTCAGCTAAATCGGGATCTTATCTCATGACCAGGAAGAAGTAGGCACACAGACACAATGAACAGTGAGGAGGATAGAATTTATTAAGTGGAAGGAAAGTACTCAGTAAAGAGAGGTGTTCTGCACACAGGCTTCCACCTCACAAATTTGAATACCATGCCACCACACATGAGTTGCCAAGGGAAGCCTCCTCCCCCACATAAGATGCAAACTCCTGGTGCTTTAACCCTATTCTCTCAGGGCACATGCCGACCCTTAGTGTGAACCACTCTGCATTGAATTATCTCCCTTACTGTGCATGTGTTAAGGGACGGAATTTTTGACAGTGGGCATGTTTAGGCAAAGCCCCTGTGCACAATGATCTGGGCATGTCGAAGATTCTTTCGGGGCCCTTCCCTGTCTGATGCATGCTGACAACCGAAAAATTTGTGAGCTTCCTGCCTCTATCATTCCCGCTTGTAAAGAGGTACATCCAATTGTGTTAGAATAGGGATGAAGACTGATCTTAACTGCTTCCTGCTGACAGGGGGCTCTGTTTTGGGAAGAGCGCAGTTAGATCTCCCTCAGAGGCCTATCTAAGGGTCCCCAGTAAAAAGGGCCATCATCTGAGGCGTTGGTTGCATGACAGTTTAGAGTTTGTTGAAGGTGACAAGAGACAAACCGGGTATTAGAAGACATGTATCAAAATGAAACAAAAAGAGGTGGGTAAGGACAGCTCAAAAATCCCAAGACTGAAGACACATCCAGATAACTGGTGGCTATAGTTATACCTGCTAAGATTTGGGTGCATGGGGCTTGGCTTTGATTAGCTCCCTTGGTCTTATTTTCCCATATAAAGAAACCTCCAGATTATGGACAACCTATTTACTCCTATCACCCGGCAGGATTTGTAGGATAATTGCCCAGAACAAGAATATTGATCCAGACTTTAACATTACCCATCCCTTCTGTTTCTTCTGATATCTGACACACTTATGAAAATAAGTGATCCATGTTGACGCTGATCCATGAAAATAAGCAGAATTAGTTTAAAATGTGGGCAAAAAACTTAAAAATAACTGAGTTTAGAATTTAATGACAAATATATGATAAGTTTTGAAACTTTTGACACAGTGGCATGATCTCAGCTCATTGCAACCTCCGCCTCTCAAGTTCAAGTGATTCTCCTTCCTCAGCCTTCCTAGTAGGTGGATTACAGGTGTACGCCAACATGCTCAAATAACGTTTGTATTTTTAGTAGAGACAGGATTTCTCCATGTTGACCAGACTGGTCTTGAAATTCTGGCCTCAAGTGATCTGCCCGTCTCAGCCTCCCAAAATGCTGGGATTACAGACATGAGCCACCACGTCTGGTCCATTCTGTTAACACTTGTTCTGCTTGATATTTCTGAACATTTCAGCTATTCGTGAGTCCTATATGTTTTTCTTTATTCCAATGTCATGATCTCTAAAGTTATCAGAAATCTGCATTTAAGAGCACCTGTGAAAGTCTTATAGGTGATTATAAACCATCTTTTGAAGAGAATAGAAATGAGACAATTGTCTGTGAATAACAAAATGTCCAGGGTAGTTACAGTTATGATGCTGTCTTTTTTTAAAGGCTTGTGAATTTCTCTTTTAGTTATGTCAAGCTGATAGAGCTACTACCAAAATGAGATCTTTTTGGAGTAAGTGAAATCAATGTTTGTGACTTCACTTCGAATATAAATATAGTTTAAAAATTCCATTTTGCCATTTAGGCTAATATGAACATATGTTCGTATATACAGTTAAGTATTCAAAGATAGTCACTCATTTTACATATATTTTGAGAAAATATACACAAATTTTTATATGTACCTCACAAAAAATCTACCTCTTTTTTATATATTAAAATAACAAAATTAAATATTAACAATCTGCTACAATATTAAGACAAATGATATATAACTTGATAGATACTATTGCATAAACAAGTTCACTTGAAATCTTATTAGTATAGCTTAAATAGAAATTTGAGCTTAAACAGAAATTGATTTCAGTTCATAATTAGCAACAATTCTCTTGCACTTTATTCCCTGAATGTAAATTAGGCTGCAAACAAGACAGCTCTGTCAGAGGAACTCCTAAATACTAAGCCTCTGGTTTAATAAATAACCACATTCCAAGCTGACAACCACTTATAATTACAGAATAATTATGGACATACAGAGCGTCTCCCACCAAGCCTGCCAAATGTCCGGATGTCCTAAGAATGTAGACCTCTGTACTTAAAGATAAATTAATGAGCAAGCATAGGCTGAAAGATAAATAGTCATCAATATGATCACTGATAACACTCATAGCCCCTACCTTTAGTGAGCATGTAAACACATTCCAATTTTAATTGTAGATCCCTATAGTTTCTTTTAAGCAGAGACACTAACAAAGGATCAGGTGTTCCTTCTCCTACTTTCTGAGGACTCCCCACTTTGTAGCAGAATAGTTTCTAATCAAATTGCTTCATTTATTGTGCTTTGTGACTTGGTCTGAATTCCTTCCTGCATGAGATCCATGAACCTTCTCATGGGGAATGAATTGGGACCATCTTTTTAGGTAACACCTCTAGAAACTGCACTGACTAATTTGTGAGCACATTAAAGCAGAGTGGTTTTTCTTTTCTTTTTTCTTTACTTTTCTTTTCTTTTCCCTTCCTTCCTTCCTTCCTTCCCTCCCTCCTTTCTTTCCTTCTTTCTTTCTGGAGGAGGATAGAGTCTGGTTCTGTCGCCCAGGCTGGAGCACAGTGGCATGATCTTGGCTCACTGCAACCTCTGACTTCCAGGTTCAAGCAATTCCCCTGCCTCAGCCTCCTGTATAGCTGGGATTACAGGTGCCTGCCACCATGCCCATCTCATATTTGTGTTATTAATAGAGACGGGGTTTCACCATGTTGGCCAGGCTGGTCTCAAATTCAGATGATCCGCCTGCCTCAGCCTCTCCCAAAATGCTGGGTTTACAGGTGTAAGCCACCACGCCCAGCCAAAGCAGGGTGTTTTTACAGTGAGTTTCATAGAACTATATCCTTCTATTAGAACCTATTAGGATTTTATGGGATACTTACAAGTAGCAGTGATAATTCAGTTTTGAAATTTGAATAAAAACCAAATCACTTCAGTTATACTCTAGCCATGTACTGACACAGGTATAAAAATATTAACCTCTCTAGGTTCATCTCTGCACAATTTCTCAATTAATGAAAGTAAAACTTTGAAATATATTAAATTTTTTTTTTTCATGAATACACAGGAGTTTTGAATGAGATCATGGCCTCAGTCTCAGGGCATCTGAAGTCATAATCTGTGCATATGCTGCAGACAGCCTTCTGTCTAACTTCTACTGGGTAAATTTCATTTAACCAACTGAGCTTGCATCTCAGTTTGCACTTCCCAGTTCCTTAAATTACTAAGTCTCTCCCAGGGCATTGATTTATCTTTTCTATATCAGGGATCTTCTTCCTGTACCATCTGTGACAGTTCTTTTTAGAAATAGAGTATTTTTTTACAACGTAAAATGAAGAACCAAAACAAATCAAAGAAGCCCAGAATCCTTTAGCCCTTTATTACCACCGTGTTCTTCATTTTGCCACATTCCTTTGGAATCATTTGTATATTGATAGTAAACTGGATGTGAATTCATTTTCTGCAGCCCATGCAGATTATAATTTGCAATGTTAATCACTCCTTGTGGGAATACAGCCAAACTGCTCCTGGATTACTCTCTTTTTCAAGGGCCTAGATATATGTGTAATTCCCAAGTTCTAAGCAGAAGGAACTAGGCTATGTATGATACCTGGCACGTTGCATGCAATATGTCATTGAATTGATCAATAATGCTATCTAGGAAGGTGTGTTTGTCTGTTATGTTTTTGAAATGAGGAAACCAAGACCTGGAAATACGAGATAATTTGCCCGCAGTCCACAGAGACTAAGCAGAAGATACTGGATTAAGACTTATACTTTGAGGTCCAAAAATCCATGTGCTTTGTATATAATAGCCAGCTTTCTGAGTTATAAAAACCTGGATATAGAAAATATGAAATGGCCAATTTTTATAACACTTCTTCGCAATCTATTGAATATTCTAATTATACTAATATTCATTTGGGGCTGCTGCTATTGTTATTGTTTGAGGAGAGGAAATGGGTTATTGAATTTAATTATTTCAGTACTATAATGAGAGAGCCAAACTTGAGGACAGAAAGCAAAGAAGGATAACATATACAAATGATCCGAAGAGAGCAGGCATATTGTTACTCTCTATTATCACATGGACAATTACTTAATTCTTACATCTAGAAAACCAAGAGGCCCCATACCTCCCATACCTCATGATGTTCCCTTGGTGTTAGGAAACAATGCGTTGTGCTGTCAACTCTTTCTTGAATGTAAACCTTTGATTTCCTAGTCTTTTTTAGGAAATCAAACAGAGATTCTACGACAAACATTTATCCCTTTATGGGTACTGAGCTTTATTTCTTATTTTGTTAGTAGCCCAAAACATTTTGTACACAGAATTAGTAACTCATCACCTCTCAAAAAGTCAGACATATGAAAGAAGTATAGGAGTCTGTTCAATAGTGCTCTTTTTAAGTTGGTTACTTGGTTACAGTTGCAAAGAACTTTCTATAGAAACCAGTAGTTAGTGGCTTTGGTCATACTGATTCAATAATTTTGACTAGGTTACTAAATTATCATTTGCTCTAATTCAGCAGGTTGTATTGAAACTCCTTTGTGAGTATATATACAGCTTTAAAAACCAGGTTAATAGCAAATTTGCTAAATATAACAATTGCTATATTCATATAGGTGCAACGTTAAAAGAAAACAATGGTTATTACAGATCAAGATTGAGTACTGAGTAGAAAAGCTTTACTTCCAACCTAGAAGCCAATCCCGCACAGTCTACATAGGCTCTAGAGCTAGGAGATAGTACTTAGGGAGGAGGAGTGGAAGAGGATTTTAAAAGCCAAAGGCCATCTACCTTTCTTCCTGAAGAAAGCAATCTAAAAGCCATTAAGTGGGGCCAAACAAGGCTGTCATCTGGGCAATTTTGGGAGTGAGAGAGGAGCCACGCAGAGATCTGACATAGAGTGTTGGGATCCATGCATGGTGATGAGGACAAAATGGTGTTGGGTACCGGTATACCACATACTGGGCAAAGAGGCTGGAATGTGTGATGGGTGGACAAGGCGTAGAATGTTAGAAGTAGTGACTGGAGATTGCTTATACAGAGAGCAGATTAAGCAAACAAGTAAATATATTTAAGATAACAGAGGCCATAGTTTTCATTATCAGGAAAGGCAGTTACAGATATGAAAAGGCAGAACATTAGAATGAAGACTGTGATTTTGTACTGAGAATAAAGTTGCTGGCATAAACTCTAATCTTCTTCAATATTTAAAGAGAAGTAGAGATAGATATAAGTTTAGGTACATGTGTGTTTGCACGTACAAATATTTCCTACCATTGTCTGGGAATGGTGCTACTTAATAGCAATGAGCATACCTCCACCCAGATTTTGCTTTCTAAATGCCATTGTCCACTGACAGAAAGAAGGGTTTGTTAGAAACAATGGTTAATTTCAAAACTGAGATGGGGGGAAAAAAAAAACAGGATGAGCCTGGAATATTTTGTTATGTTAGAAAGTAAAGAAGTACTCAAATAATGACGGGAGCATGTCAAGAGAATATAGGAGCCTGTTTGAAGGAGCTTCACTGCCAAATTACGTATAATTTGATAATCAAAATAAATAATGATTATAATAAATTTAACCCATTGAATAAAAATTCAGGAGCCCATAGTGATATAAATAACTAAATTAATAAATTAATCAGAGAGGGACAATCTCATTTTTAACAACAGAAGATCAACTAGTGGAAATGTAGGCATAATATTGGAAATGAAAATCACTTTTTATTGCCGTCATATTAACAATCATTTCAGCCCAAATTTTAAAACTAGTGGAGAAAGTTTTCAAAACAGATAAGGTATTTCAACGGTATTAATGCGTCTCCCCACAAAACATCTGTTCATTACAAAAACAAAAAGAAAAAGTAACTTTGCAGTAGAGAAAACTGGCAGATAACACCTCAATCAAGTAAGTAAAAGGAACATTATCAGGAATGGGATAAATCAAAATTCTGTGCACTGAAGATGAACTAAGAAGAATGAGAAAAATATGACTTTAGTAATTTTTCAGCCAAAAATGTATAACTTGAATCACACAAACGCAAATTAAGGGACTGCATTAGTCTTCTAGGGTTGCCATCACAAATTTTCAAACCTTGGTAGCTTAACTCAGAAGAAATTTATTCTCTCACAATTCTAAAGGGTAGGAAGCCTGAAATCAAGTTGTCAGCAGAGACATGCTTCCTCGGAAGGCTCTAGAGAAGAAGTTATTCTTGCTTCCTTCAAATTCCAGTGGCCCCAGGCAATCTTTGGTGTTCCTTGGCTTATAGACTCTTCACTCCAATCACTGTTACCATCTTTGCATAGCCTGCTTCTGTGTCTTTGTGTGACTTTCTCTCTTCTTATACGGAATTAGAACCCATTCTAATACAGTATGATCTCATCTCAATCCTGAAGTCATTACATCTTCAAAAATCTTATTTTCAAATAAGGTCACATTTTGGGGTTCCCATTGAACATGAATTTGGAGGGGACACTATTCAACCCACTGTAGAGACTTTCTACAAAATTTCTGACCTGTAATCTTCCAATGTGCAAAGGTAATGAACATCACGGAAAGATTTAGGAACTCTTCAAAATAAAGGAGACTAGAGAGACATGTCAATAAAGGAAACAAAAATATTTTTTTTCCAAAATACTAGGGATTATTAAAGACACTTGAAAATGCAGGGGAAAATTCTGCCTCAGCATTAATATGCCTGCTGGTAGGACATAAATCTTTCCGTGCTGAAGACAGCACTTGCTTATCTGCCCAGAGAAGGCACTAGAAGCACCAGAGAAATATGGAACCTGATTTTACTATATTTACACATTTTCCCACCGTTTAAAAGACTGGAACTGCTCTATCCTTTGTCTTCTCACTATGTAGGATTTATCGCTCTTTGTTAAAATACTATTTAATTAAGGCCCTTAAGCCACCGCTTTTAGAGAGAAATACTTTTCAACTGTGGCCTCTCTCGTGTTATGGGTATAGCACACATTAATGAACTTTACTTGTGTTTCTTTTATTAATTGGACTTTTATTAATTTTCTTGTGTCTCAGATAAAAGTGCAAAAAGGAAAGAAATTGTTTTCTCTCTTACACCAACTAAATGTAACACTTGAATCTAAATTGGATCTTTCTATTATTAAGGGTATTATTGAGACAACTGATAAAACTTGAATGAAGTCTGAAGATAGATAATAGTAAAGTATCAGTTTTAATTTCCTGATTTCTATAGTTATATTGTGTTTATGTAGGAAAATGCCTCTGCTTGTAGAAATTTCCTACTAACACATTCAGGAATAGTGAGGCATTATGTTTGTATTATATTGTATTGTATTTGCAATGCTTTCATAATTTTATAGTTATATACGTTTCAAAAAAAAAAAAACTAAAACCAGAAACTGACTCTTCCTCATTTTAGGGGAACAATCATTCTAAGTGCTGTTGATTGCTTGGTGATAAAATATTTGTCAGTAAGGTTAGAAGTCTGAAAGATGGCTGCATACATGTGAGGTAATTTTGAAGCTTATGGCATCAAAATGCCTCTGGTATTTATACATTTAGCTTTCGTGATTTGTATGTTAGATGCTCAAATTGAAAATATATTACCTAGTCATGGCTATAGCAGTGTCATCAAACTAAGCTGGACAGTTCAGAGTTTATCAGTAGCCTTTGATAAGTGGCAAAGATTTCAGGTAAGATCTAGAAAAAAATCTTGCCATGTGGCCATTAAAATTACATATATGTACAGCATTTTATTTTACATAAAAATTTTTCATCATTTATAACTTTTTTCTATAGAGAATTGGAAGCCTGGATGGGTGTGGTGGCTCATGCCTGTAATCCTAGTACTTTGGGAGGCCAAAGTGGGCAGATCACAAGGTTAGGAGTTCAAGACCAGCCTGGCCAACACTGTGAAATTCTGTCTCTACTAAAAATACCAAAATTAGCCAGGCGTGCTTTCATGTGCCTGTAATCCCAACTACTTAGGAGGCTGAGGCAGGAGAATCACTTGAATCCAGGAGGCAGAGGTTGCAGTGAGCCGAGATGGCGCCACTGCGCTACAGCCTGGGTGACAGAGTGACACTCTGTCTAAAAAAAAAAAAAAGGGAATTGAAAGCCTGTTAAACTGAAAGGAGGATAAGTGGTTACAGACTCAATAACAATAAGTAGTATTTAGTGTAGAAATATTTTCTCAAGATTTAAAAATGATTTCTGAACATCTATGATTTTCTTACCTTTGAAACATTTTTGTTAAGAATACCCATAAAATAAAAACACAAATAAAATATTGTAAATGTTAAAATGAATTTTACTTTGTTCTACTCAAGTATCTTCCTTTTGTATATATCATTATATTCATTTTTTATTTCTGTGGATGATTTTATCAACCTTTAATAAACGTTCCTCTTCATTGCATAGTCTTTTTATTAAGCCTTCCATTAAGTCCAGCATTCATTTACTTGTAAAATAGGCAGTAATTTAAGCTTTAATGGATTTGAATATGAATAAAAGGAATAATTCTTTCTCTTAAAGGCATATCCCAGAGAAACAAGTTAAAACAAAGTCTACCCACCTGGTTTTCCAATGAATAGGACTAATAGGCTGTTTAAAAGGTACACATAAATTAGGAAAAATTTTTTATCTGTATTTTCCTTGGTAAAATAAATTGCTACTAAATATTTTTCCCATTACCACAGTCCTCCCAAAGTACTCCCAATCATATATACACAAAGCGCATCTCAGTAAAAAAAAAATAAATGTTTATATACACAAACACAGAAGCAGCCTCATATTTTGACAAAAGGTCACACAGTTCATTAATTGTAACTTAAAAACAATGTAGTCTATTTAAAATATGTATTATTTTCCAGTTTGTGGCTTGTCTTTCACAGAGCAGTTTTTAATTGGAATAAAATCCAACTGTATCATTTTTTGTTTCATGAATACATCTCTAGAGACTTACTAGAGACTACTGGCAAACCTAAGTTCACCTAAATTTTCTCTTGTTACCTTCTAGAATATTTAAAGTTTTTTTTTTTTTTTTTTTTTTACATTCAGGTCTATGACACATTTCAAATTAATTTTTGTGAACATTGTAAGGTCTGTTAGAGAAGGGGAATATTTCTTTTTATTGATTACTAGGTTCATAGCTGAGGACCTTATGACAAAAGACATATTATCCAGAGAAAAGCATACAAATTTGTTTTCCCTGCTTCTAGGTCTTCTGTGCTTTCATACAAAGTTGAAATCGTTACATTACAATCTATAAAATATCTTCCTTGGATTTTGATCAGGATTACATTGAATCTATAGAGTTAGTTGGGAAGAACTGGTATCTTGACAATATTGTATCTTTCAACTTATAAACACAGCATATTTCTCCATTTATATATTATTTGATAATTTTCATAAGGGTTTATAGTTTTACACATATATGTTCAATACATATTGTGTTAGATTTATACATAAGTATCACATTTTCTAGATGCTATTGCAAGTGATACTATTTTCTTCTCATTTTAAATTCAAATTTTTATTGCTGTTATATAGGAAATTAATTGATTTTTAGATATTAACCTTATAACCTGTGACATTGCTACACTTGCTTATTAATTACGGGAGTAATTGTATTGAATTTTTGAGATTTTCTATCTCAGATAGTCTGAAAATAAATAAAGCTTTATTTCATTCTAATCCATATATATATATTTTATTGTGTTTCATCCTTTATTACAATCATAAGGACTTCTGGTAAAATGTTGAATAAGAAATTTGAGCCCCCTCATCCCCCTCACTCTGGTTCAGATACTGTGCTTCTCTCATGCCCTCTGCAACCCACAGACCAGGAGATCTCCAATGGGCTGAAGAGTGCCGCAAGATCCCAACACAGATCTGAGCAGCAGCTCTGGCAGTGGGTTGTGGGCACAGATCTGGGTGAACATTTTGACTAGCACCGAGAGCACCTGTGGGATGAGGCTACCTGCTCCCCAGAAAGCGGGGGAGCTGAAAGCAGGGAGATAGGTGATACAGCTGGGTGGGTCCCAGGGTGGGTCCCACCCCTCAAAAGATCAGCAAACTGAAGCCCTCTTGCTTGAGAGTTTCACAGCCAGCACATCGGTTCCCGCTCAACTCAGGACGATCAATGTCGGTGGGGGGAAGGGTGTCCACCATTACTGAGGCAGATCTAACCCTAACTGTGTTAGATCTAACTGTGTTAAATCTAACTGTGTTAGATTTAAGCCAGAGGAAGCTTAAACAGCAACTGTACTGAGTCTGTGACAGCCCAGCAGCACCACTGCAGGCAGACAAGGGACAGACTGCCTCCTCAAGTGGCTCCCTGACCCCTGTATAACCAAAAAGATGCCTCATACAGGAGAGCTCTGGTGCTCACCTGGCGGGTACCCTTCTGGGATGAAGCTACCAGAGGAAAGATCAGGCAACAATACCGGCTGATCTGCAACCCCCACAGGTGATTCCCAGGCAAGCAAGGTCTAGAGTGGATGTTCAGCACTCCTGCAGCAGAGGGTCCTGACTGTTAGAAGGAAAACTGAAAAACAAAAAGAAATAGCGTCAACCTCAACAGAGGATGTCCACTGAGAGACACCATCTGAAATTGTCAACTTCAAAGATCAAAGGTAGATAAATCCATGAAGATGGGAAGAAACCAGCACAAAAAGGATGAACTCATCAAAGACCAGAATGCATCTCCTCCTCCAAGGGATCACAACTTCTCACCAGCAAGGGAACAAGGCTGGATGGAGAATGAGTTTGACAAATTGACAGAAGCAGGCTTCAGAAGGTGAATAATAACAAACTTCTTTGAGCTAAAGGAACATATTCTAACCCAATGCAAAGAAACTAAAAACCTTGAAAAAACGTTAGACGAAATGCTAACTAGAATAACAAGCTTCGAGAAGAACATAAACAACTTGATGGAGCTGAAAAACACAACACGAGAACTTCACAAAGCATACGGAAGTTTCAACAGCCAAATTGATCAAGCGGAAGAAAGGATATCAGAGATTGAAGTTCAACTCAATGAACCAAAACAGGAAGGCAAGATTAGAGAAAAAAAGAGTGAAAAGGAATAAAGAAAGCTTCCAAGAAATATGGAATTATGTGAAAAGACCTAATCTAAGCTTGATCAGTGTACCTGAATGTAACAGGGAGAATGAATCCAAGCTGGAAAACACACTCCAGGATATTATCCAGGAGAACTTCCCCAACCTAGCAAGGCAGGCCAATATTCAAATCTGGGAAATAAAGGGAACACCACAAAGATATTCCTCAAGAAGAGCAACCCCAAAACACGTAATCGTCAGATTCACCAGGATAGAAATGAAGGAAGAAATGCTAAAGGCAGCCAGAGAGAAAGGTCGGGTTACCCACAAAGGGAAGCCCATCAGACTCACAATGGATCTCTCAGCAGAAGCTCTACAAGCCAGGAGAGTGGGGGCCAACATTCAACATGCTTAAAGAAAAGAACTTTCAACCCAGAATTCCATATCCATCCAAACTAAGCTTCGTAAGTGAAGGAGAAATAAAATCCTTTACAGGCAAGCAATTGCTGAAAGATTTTATCACCACCAGATCTGCCTTACAAGAGCTTCAGAAGGAAACACTGAACAGGGAAAGGAACAACCAGTACCAGCCACTGCAAAAATGTACCAAATGGTAAAGACCAATGACGCAATGAAGAAACTGCATCAACTAACAGGCAAAACAACCAGTCAGTAACAAAATGGCAGAAGCAAATTTACACAAAACAATATTAACGCTAAATGTAAACAGCTTAAATGACCCAGTCAAAAGACACAGACTGGCAAACTGGATAAAAATTCAAGATCCATTGGTGTGCTGTATTCAGAAGACCCACACACATACTCAAAATAAAGGGATGGAAGAAGATTTACCAAGCAAATGGAGAGCAAGAAAAAGCAGGAGTTGCAATCCTAGTCTCTGATAAAATGGACTTTAAACCAACAAAGATCAAAAGAGACAAAGAAGGACATTACATAATAGTAAAAGGATCAATGCAACAAGAAGAGTTAATGATCCTAAATATATATGCACCCAATACAGGAGCACCCAGATACATAAAGCAAGTTTTTAATGACCTACAAAGAGACATAGACTTCCACACAATAATAGTGGGAGACTTTAACATTCCACTGTCAATATTAGACAGATCAACGATGCAGAAAATCAACAAGGATATTGAGGACTTGAACACAGGTCTGAACCAAGCAAACCTAATAGACGTCTTCAGAACTCTCCACCCCAAATTCACAGAATATACATTCTTCTCAGCACCACTTCACATTTACTCTAAAATTGACCACATAGTTGGAAGTAAACCACTCCTCAGCAAATGCAAAAGAACGGAAATAAAAACAAACAGTCTCTCAGACCACAGTGCAATCAAATTAGAGCTCAGGATTAAGAAATTCACCCAAAACCGCTTAACTACACGAAAACTAAACAACTTGCTCCTGAATGACGACTGGATAAACAATGAAATGAAGGCAGAAATAAAGATGTTCTTCGAAACCAATGAGAATGAAGACACAACATACCAGAATCTCTGGGACACATTTAAAGCAGTGTCTAGAGGGAAATTTATAGCAATAAATGCTCACATGAGAAGTGAGGAAAGATCTAAAATTGACATCCTATCATCAAAATTGAATGAGCTAGAGGAGCAAGATCAAAAAAAGTCAAAAGCTAGCAGAAGACAAGAAATAATTAAGATCAAAGTAGAACTGAAGGAGATAGAGTCACAAAAAACCCTTCAAGAAATCCATAAATCCAGGAGCTGGATTGTTTAAACTAAAACAACGTCGGATCACTCTGTGCACGTCTTATGTTATTTTTCACATCTGAAGTTATTGTCAATTTTTTCTAAATTAGGCATTTGGCAACCATGTGAATTAGACTGCATTTTAAATGACTTGTTAACTAAACTAAAATTATCTAACTAGACTACATTTATATAAACATTCTGAGAGCTACAGGAGACTTCAAAATACATTTTACCCAATAGTTTTTAAACTCTGTGAGACTTCAGCATTTTGTGCTTTTACATAAAAGACTGTTCCAGTGGGACAGGGAAAAGCCATGTGTGATAGCACTGAATCCTACATCTCCCACTTCAAAAACAGTAGCTCAACTTTTGTTTCTGCATATATTGGAGGGTTGTATAAGGTTTTATTAAAAAAAAGGAAGGCTTCTGCTGTTAAATTTTGAAAACCACCAATTTATTTATATTAATTGAGATATAATTCATATACAATATGGCTAACCATTTTAAACTGTACATTTAAGTGGTTTGTAGTATAGCTACAAAGTTGTACAGCCGTAATCACACATTCATTGCAGAACACCTTTGTCATCCCAAAAGGAAACTCTTTACCCATTAGTAGTCACTCATCCCTGCCATTCCCACCCTCACCCAGACCCTGGCAACAACTAATCTACTTTCTGTTTTGATGGATTTGCTTATTCCAGTCATTTAATGTAAATTGCTAAATGGAATAGATAGCCTTTTGTGTCTAGATTATTTCACTTAATATATTTTCATAGTTTATTCTTATAGTAGCATTTATCAGTACTTCATTCCATTTCATGGTTGAGTAATATTCTATGGTTTGTATAATAAAATGTTTTGTTTATCCATTCTTTAGATGGACATTAGGGCTATTTCCACTTTCTTGCTATTATGAGTAATGTGGCCATGAACAATTGTATATAAAGATATTGGGTAAAAATATGTTTTCAATGTTCTTGGGCATATGCCTAGGAGTATACTTGCTGGGCAATGTGGTAACTCTATGCTTAATTTTTTAAGGAATTCCTAAATTGTTTTCCAAAGTAGCTGCAAAATTTACCATTCTCGCTAGCAACATATGAGCATTCCAATGTCTCCGTATTTTCAAAAACAAATTATAATCTGTCTTTTTATTAGACTCATCATTATGGCTGTGAAGTTTTGCATTGTAGATTTCATTTGCATGTCCTTAATGACTAATGATGTTAAGCTTATATTTTGGGCTTACTAGCCATTTTTATAGCTTATTTGAAGAAAAACACTTTATTTTTTTATTAGATTGGCTGCTTATTGTTAAGTTATGAATTCTCTATATATTCTGTGTAGTAGATCCTTATAAGATATATGGTTTATAGATATTTTCTCCCACCGTGTAAGTTGTCTTTTTATTTCTAGATGCTATTATTTGTAGTATAAATGCCTTTTATTTTAATAAAGCTTTATCTATTTTTTATTTGATTACTTGTGCTTTCACCAACCTATTCTGACCCTATAATTTTATGTAATAAGTAATTGATGCCAGAGTGATCTAACAAAGCTCACAATTCTAGTTAAGATTCTAATTTAATATGACATAAAACTGGTTCTATAAATTATTGAGCCCACATTTCAAGAAGGTTTTTAAGACTTAATATATACTTTCTAACACGCAAGTGCTACTGAGAAAAATTATTTGAACTATCGTGAAAGGGGGCCAAAGATACGCAATCCTATGCCGAAGGCTGAAAAACTAAATTTTATTATTCCAGGACTCATTGAACTATTGAAATAGTTATGTGCTATAATTATCATTTTTTAAAAATTCAAGAAACTTTATAAAATATCAAAATCATATACATTATATGTGTATATATAAGAAGAAATTATACACATGCAGTTTTGGATATATGTGCAAAGGAGAAATTATATGATATGTATATGTGAACATATATATATTTATATATACTCATACTGTTCACAAACAGCATATGCAGTTGGTCTTGTGTATTGGCGGGTTTTGCAGCTTTGGGTTTCATATCCGTGAATTCAACCAAATTCAGAAAAACAAATATTCAGCACAATGTTCCCACAAAGTTCCAAAAAGCAAAACTTGAATTTTCAACACTTTGAGTACTATCTCGAATCCATGTGAATGACGTGATGTGTAGGCATTGTATTAGGTATTACGAGTAGTCTAGAAATTATTTAAAGCATGTGAGAGGATGTGCATAAGTTATATGCAAATACTTCATTATTCTATATAAGGACTTGGGCATCCACAGATTTTATTACTTGAGGGCTTCTTTAAACCAATTATTCATAAGTACCAAGGGACAACTGTACATTAATGATATAAAAGACAGGATCATAAGTATTTTTCAAATTGTATTGCATAATGAGCCAAACTAAAAATACTCATTTTATAAGCTCTGCCTTAGGTTTTTGAGAATTTTGTAATCATAAGCTTACAAAATTTATAGACTCTGAGGAACTACTATTCATTTCTTCTTTTCTACAGTTGCCTCACAGAGTGCTTTTGTCCACAATATATATTTAATAAATGTTTGCTGAATTTAATGGAAATTTTATCCAGGCAGGGATGGGCATTCTGTTTTAATGTCAAACAAACATGAAACAAACTTCTTTCACAAAACCCTAATAATAATCAACAAACATTTTCTTTTTTCGCTTTCTTAGCCCATTTGCCAATACATCTGTAATAGAGATGCACTGTGAGTCAGGTTGACATTTTCCCAGCAAACAGAATCATAGAACAACAGTATTTTAAAGCTGTGTCTTTCCTGTATATAGGTTGTATTTTTCTAACTTTGCATATGTTAGCATTTCACCTGTTATCATCAGTGGAGTTCCCTAGGTTCTGTTCCCTTCTGAAATCTGATTTGAAAAGAAAAGGAACTAACATTTATTTCTTACTGTTCATAAAATTTTTTGCATACCATATATAAATTTGAAAACCCCATTTTCAGATGGGAATAATTATAATTATTATCCCATCTTTACAATACTGTTGCTAAAGTAAAGTTAATAACTTATCCATATCATTGAGCTTTTCAGTGCCAGAGCTTAGATTCTTACCCAGGTCTGCTTAACTTCAGTGCTGATTCTCTTTTCTAACAAGCAAGACAAAACAAAATTATTGTTATCTTATAAATATTTTATTTCCATTGGAAATATGTCACATAATACAAATTATAGTAGGCTACTATAATTCTTAGATTCAAAAATATGAAAGAGATTTTTCCCTCCATATCAGCCCTACATGCACCATTTTCCAACATTTCTCATTCTTTTCAAGTTCATATTCACAAATCTTTAAGTTAAAATAATGTTTGTGAAACAAGAATGAAACAAAGAAAGCCAAAAATACCCTAAAAGGTGAACAAATACAGGAAAACACTGCATAACTTGGTAAGGATGAATTTTAAATAGTTTATATTGTATAACTTTTAAGACAAAACTATTGCAGAATACAATATTCCTGCACATTACATTGAATATTTTATGCCACTTATGTTAAAGTTTTTTTATTCATGTTTTAGCCTGCAATCATGCACTAGATCTCAGAAAACTGACAGGAAAAACAAAACAAAGACAAACTGACATGAAATAGACAATTGCTGGTCCCAGTGGTAAGATAATAATTTTATGTCATAAGAAAACATAACGAGAATATTTTTCCTAGGCAATAAACTATGTATCCTTTTGAGATATTTACTGCGAAACAAACTTTAGAACATCCCAAAGAAATGACATATTCTGTTCCAGAGATTTTTTTGTACGTGGCTTCTCTTTGACACCCCTTAGTAATCTATTGCTATTTTTCTCTCTCTTGCCTTCTCTTTTTCCTTGCTTTGTTGAGCCTGATGAATCTCTCTTCTCCACAGGCTTTAAAACATTTATATTAGTGTTTGTTGAGAGGGAATCTTGTAATGAATCCATTATTAATAAATCATTAGTATCATTTTTAATGGATCATTAATATTTGCTTCCTAGATATCTGACTTTTTGTGGGTTTAATTTTCCATATTATTATGTGATCATTTAAGCCAGAGATGGAAAATAGATTTCATTTCGTGTTCCACATTCAAATAGATGGTAGTGGTATGCTTGATTGAAATAAGAGTTGGAGATCATGTGTTCTTTAAACAGAGGAAAGTTCTGTGAGCATTCAAGATAGATGAGTGGGTGGCTAGTGATGACAAGTGTGCTACGTATTTCCCATTTTTATTGAAAATGTAGTCACTATTGAATATTTTCCTGTTCTATTAATTGAATATGTCCTCAGGATACACCTTTCTGGTCTAGTCATACAAACTTAAAGAAGTGTCTAGGATTTCTAGTAACAGCTTTGTGGTCCTAGACTGCAACATATTACATACCAGCATTTATTGAATGCTGACTCTGCATTAGGCACAGTTTTAAGTTGTTTACAGATGTGTTAGTTACTGTTATTATCATCAATGTGCAGATTAGGAAACTGACGAAAGGGTGTTAGGTAAAAATATTTCCACTTTTTTCAACATATGTTTTCTTTAGATAAAATTTTTTTGAAGTGTAGTAGGCTATAGAAGAAAAGGTAGCGTTCTTGTTCCTGAAATGGGTAGTTAAATATAAGTACCATTTATTGGAATTGTTTTCAAGTCCTTACTTCACAAGTTAGACAGTGAACACTCTTTACCCCTGTACAGGATGCCTACATTTTCTGATTTTCTCCATTGGACAGATGCACTTGGGAATCAACTATGAGGCTGGTTTAAAATGTTCAACTCTTTCAAGTTGTTTTTTTTAAAAAGGTCATCATGACTAGGAACCAATTCATTTGCTGTAAGAAGAGGTGGATGTGAGTCATAAAACCACATTTAAGTCAGAAATTTGGATTTAATTCAGAATTTTTCTCCTATTACATTATCTGAATGACAGTGATAAATGAACTTGATTTAGCTAGATTTAGAATTACAGTTGTTTTTCTCATCTATCAAAAGCATGGCAGGCTGATAAGCTGGATATCATCAGTCGATGATCAAACATGTCAAATGAATGCAGAAAAAATAAAATAATTTGTGGAAGTATATTTTATAATTTATTATGTTGATTAAAAAAATGAACTTTACTGCAAAAAAAGATAAAAAAACTTTATTTATCACATAATAAATGAACACTTTATTTATTGCAAAAATATGGCATCAAAATTTGGAATTTTATCTACTTTATCAGTTGGATAAAGTAACTTTTAATTACACTGTATACTTTAAGAAATGTATTAGCCATTCTACTACAATTGTAAAAGTATGCCCATCCATTAAATTAAAAAATTCCTTATTGAGACAATTCTAATAAATTTTTTTAAATTTCTTCAAAGCTTCAAAAATTTCATATATAATGATATTTCTGATCTCATAATAAGTATAAAACTAAGAGATGCTTTTCTGTGTAAGCAATGATGGTTAATATAGTAGCTACCGGGTTTTCCCTTTTAGTTGAAATCATTGTATTTTAACATCAGAAGTTACATGTGAAACAGTAATTGTTATAATAATTTAATTACCCACTTTAAATGACTTTACAGTAATGTAGTTGCTAATACATGCTGTTTTTTCTACAGAACGTCATTGGCAAGATTACATATTCATTATTAGCTTCAAGAAATTTTATGTACATAGGGGTAGTGAAAGTGCATTCGAAGTTATTTATTTTAGGCTGAAGTCTCACTCCTACAGTGCCTTCAGCAATGTTTTTGGCTCAGAAGATGGTATTCTCAGGCAAATCGTTTTCTATAAAAACTTCCTTTCTGTATTGAAAGGCTGAAGGAATAAAATAAGGAAAATCCCTTCATTTTTGTCAGTGCAAAGGGAGAAAATTCTCTGGATAAATTCACTGACAATTTTACTTAGTGGTTTGAAAAGAAATTAAATAAATGTTTAAGAAGTAGTTTAGCTAGTTATATACTTCCTTCATTTAGACAAATAATACAATCACATTTTTGGCATTATTGGAAATAACACTCAATTTAGGATCAGTAATTTCTAATTCTGATCATGCAAATTTAAAGGTCTGTGACTATGTTTTTAACATTGGCCAAGTCACTCATTTCTTAAATGTTCAATTTATTCAATTTATAACTTTATAAAATACATAAAATATAGTTAATAATATATGTACAACCTACTTCATGACAAAATACAACGTCCCAAAGTATGCCACTCTGGCATATTGGCTATTTCAGTTAAAGGCACTTAAAAAACAGATTCAAGAAAAATGCTCGGATCTTCCTTCTGTTTCTTAAAAGTAGAAGATGAATTCCCATGTGAAAGAAGTCCTCCCTCTATGATATGGTTTGACCGCATTCCCACCCAATCTTATCTTGAATTGTAGCTCCCATAATCCCCATGTGTCATGGGAGGGAGCCAGTGGAAGGTAACTGAATCACGGGAGTAGGTTTTTCCTGTGCCGTTCTCATGATACTGAATAAGTCTCATGAGATCTGACGCTTTTATAAAAGGTAGTTCCCCTGCATGTGCTCATGCCAGTTCCCATGTAAAGCCATTTGTATGCACTGCCTTCATCTTCTGCCATGATTGTGAGGCCTCCCTAGCCATGCAGAACTGAGTCCATTAAACCTCTTTTCTTTGTAAATTATCCAGTCTTTGGCATGTCTTTATTAGCAGCATGAGAACAGGATAATATGCCATATCAGAAAAAAGTAACATTCTGCATACTGGGTAAGATGGAGACACATAAATATCTCCAGTGTTCATTCACCAATATGCTATGTGTTTATGGAGTGAAAGTAACTTTAAAAACGTTTTATGATAACTTGTATAGGCATAGGAAATAAAAAGTTTTCTTCCTTCGGAGGTTTCCTCAAAATGTCACCTATTTATAGTGTAATCTTCCCTGATCACTGTATTTAAAATCGCAGCCTGTTCCTCTTCCAGCTATAACCACCTCAAAGCACTTCTTACTGTCTTTTTATGTATTATTTTTCTTCTTATATTTATCACCTTCTGACTTGTATATTACAAATATATTTGTTTGTATCTCTTCACTATATTTTGAACAGAAATTTAATTTAATGTAATTAATTAATTTATTTTTTGAGACAGAGTTTCACTCTTGTTGCCCAGGCTGGAGTGCAGTGGTGGGATCTCAGCTTACCACAACCTCTGCCTCCTGGGTTCAAGTGATTCTCCTGCCTCAGCCTCCTGAGTAGCTGGGATTACAGGCACCCACCACCATGCCTCGCTAATTTTGTATTTTTAATAGAGACAGGGTTTCTCCATGTTGGCCAGGCTGGTCTTGAACTCCCGACCTCGGGTGATCTGCCCACCTCGGCCTCCCAAAGTGCTGGGATTACAGGTGTGAGCCACCATGCCCAGCCAGAAATTTTATTTTTCTGTGTTGTTTAATACTGTTTCCCCAATTTTTGGAATAATGACTGGCACCTAATAGCTGCTCAATAAGTATTTTTTAATAGGTAAATTAGTAAGTGATCAGAAAATCCCTAATGTAAATGGGCAATCAAGATATATATTAAAATATGTGAATGTTCATTTTATTGATTTATTGGCTTTCAGTTCACAGTGATTTCTGACTTAAAGCATATACATTTTCAGTTACTAAAATTTATCAGAATTGGCTGGGCATGGTGGCTCATGCCTGTAATCCCAGCAGTTTGAGAGGCCGAGATCTGTGGATTACCTGAGCCCAGGAGTTTGAGACCAGCTGGCCAACATGGTGAAACCCTGCCTCTACTAAAAATACAAAAATTAGCCAGGTGTGGTGGTGCATGCCTGTAATCCCATCTACTCGCGAAGCTGAGGCAGGAGAATCAGTGGAACCCAGGAGATGGAGGTTGCAGTGAACCACGATCGTGCCACTGCGCTGTAGCCTGGGCGACACCAAGACACTGTCTCAAAAAAATAATAATAAATAAATAAATAACATTTATCAAAATAACCTTTTTTTTCAATTTTTTTCTATGATTACAAGGTCTACATTATTAAAAAGCCCTAGGGACATCTCTTATCATATATTAGAATGGAAAATTTAGTATATGCAATCAAGTTGGTTTCATAAATACATTTTAGAGAAAATAATGACTAATAATATAAACACAATACAATCCAGATTAAGAACTAAATGTGTTGTTCATTTTTATTTTAAAAATAAAGCAATTATAAAAAAAATCAAGTTTCTATATATCTGAACTCTTTTCACCCCTTCATTTTATTTTATACATTTACCTTGGAATGACAGTCACTTTATTTTCAATTCTTGGCCCCTATAAAACAATGTTGCAGGGCTGGGTGCGGTGGCTCACGCCTGTAATCTCAGGACTTTGGGAGGCCCATGTAAGCGGATCATGAGGTCAGGAGATCGAGACCATCCTGGCCAACATAGTGAAACCCAGTCTCTACTAAAATACAAAAAATTAGCCAGGCATGGTGGTGTACGCCTGTAGTCCCAGCTACTCGGGAGGCTGAGGCAAGGGAATTGCTTGAATCCAGGAGGCCAAGATTGCAGTGAGCTGAGATCCCACCACTGCACTCCAATCTGACGACTGAGAGAGACTCCATCTCAACAACAACAACAACAAATGCTGCAATAAACATCTTTGTATATACACTATATACACTCTTACAAATTGGTATCCAAATACTCACACTTTTTCATCAGGGTACTAAAATACAAAGACCCCTACATATCTGCCGATATTAAATGTGTTACTACTTTATTTTGGAAGAGACTAATGTGATAGTTCTTAATCACTTTAACTGTGATTTTCTTGACTTAGTAAATATAAAAATGTTTTCATGTGGAATGTTTATCATTTACGCCATCTGTGAAGGGTCTAGTCATCTGTTTCCCATTCTTTTGTATTGAGTTTTATACATTTTTTCCTTGTCAATTTAAAGGAACTATGCATGTCTTACAGAAGTAACTTTTTGTCTCTCTAAAGTAGTTTTGGTTTCTGAAAAAATAATTACTAACATGGGTTCTTGGTTCTCTCCTCCCAAAATATAAACTCTGGAAAACTATAGAAAGAATATGGAATAGAGAAATCGGCAACAACAAGGAGAAAATTCGCTGGATGACAGAAGCTGTTTTAACTTTCTGCAGGAGAAAAGATATTTGTCTACACTCTATAGCAAGAGGCAGCAGGTTCAACTCTGAAATAATAAATTTCAGCAGTGGTTCTTAACGTGTGATTCCAGACAATCAGCATCCATGTACTTGGGAAATTGTTAGAAATGGAAATTTTGGGGCCCGCCGTGGATTTACTGGATCAGAAAACCTGGCTATGGTCGCCAGTGAATTGTTAGAACGAGCCTATCATATAATTCTCAATCAACCCAGAGTGTGAAAATGAAGAAATTTTTGAAAAAAATGTTGGATTTTGTTCTTCCATTCTCCTTGCCATTTCCTTTGGGACAATTAATGTCAGCTTCTTCACTACAGTAATCCTGAGGCAATAACCCAGACCACTGATTGAACAGACAGATGGACTTTCCCAGATAATGTGTGAAAACAGAACTCTGACCCATAGCCTCTGCCGAAAGCAGCCCAGGAAGTCAAACCACTTACATAGCAATCAGCCCAGAAGAGTGAGAACTTGGTCAGTGACTGAAAGCTTCCCTATTTTTTAATCCCAGTTTTAGACTTGGGACTAGTAAAAGTTGAATATGCTCCCCAAAACAATCAATCGCCTAAGATGCCCCACTTCTAGTTAGCATACCTGTAGATTTTTCATGCCAACAACCTCCAATCAGAACATAATTGATGCTTTCCCTTTTTTTTTTATTATAGGTTTTCCACTTCCCTGCGTATCTTTGAGTTTGCCAAAATCAAGTGATGGCGGTTGACTTCCTTACTATAGCGAGTTCTCAATAAACAGACTCTGTTTGTTTTTATTTGGTTGGTCTTCATTTATTTCCACACTGCTAACACAAATGTAAATAAGGCTAATATCAGAACAGTGTAAAAAACACTGCTGGGGTGAAGGACTGCTACTAACTGGAATGTTATTTACCAGCCTCCTCTCCTTTCTTCCGTTCCCCCAGTTAGTGGTCTACTATGGTCTTTAGAGGATTTAAAACCGAAACCCAGACTGAAGAGTAGTTTGGTTAGCTGAATAATTAACTATGGTTTTATGGAACCTGGGCTTTTCGCAATAGAACTTGTTCACCTCTTCTCTGGAGATAATTCTTTTGGCCTGAAAAATTAGGACCATCTGAGTAGCCAGTACCCCCAGGAGAATAAGAGCTCACAGGCCAAAATAAAGATATGCCTTAGGAAATAAGACTGCCTCAGAAAGAAAAAAATGGTGTCTTTAAAAAAATTAAATTCAAAGATGTATCCATTTAACCATATAGCTTCATGTCTTGGTTAGGAAGACTCTAACATCCTTCAATTTTATGAGTAGGCTTTTAGATATTCCTGCAAGACTTTTTAATATATACATTTTAAGCTTTAGTACATCCAGAGATTACTTTTGTTTCCTCTATAAGATAGTTTCATTTTCATTTATTTCTAGATTTAAAAAGCATATATGCCATTATAATGCATTAGTCTATCTTTCATTGTTAAATTCAGTCACTGCATTTTTTATATCTTAGTTTCCCATATGTCTTAGTATTTAAAAACATAATGATCTGATGTTATGATACAAAAGATTATATTCCATAGTTATTCCTCCAAATATCTTATAGGATCTTTCTTTCTAAATTCCCTCCTCACTGCCACACCACCCTCATGAAAAATTCTATTAACTTTCCTCCTTACTGCCATACTTTCAACAAAATTCCTATTGAAATTGCACTAAACATATGTGTTGATTTTAAAGTATTAACATAGTTGCAATATGCAATCTTTCTCTATACAAAGATCAGAATCTGGGGATGTTGTCCAGCGTACCACAATTTTCCTAGTAGCCATAAATGTTTTGCTTCTTTATTTTGGTAAACTTTTCCCTCTCCTCCCCTAGCCTAGACTTTCAATTTGAATGGGATTTTCTATTTTTAGTGTAAATCAATCATCCAGTCTCAGTGGTAGTTTATTAAGTATCTATTAATGTAGTTCAATCAAATATATTTTTACTCATTTTATAAACTAAAAATCTATTTCATAGATTTGGTGCTGAAAATACCTTTTCTGTCTTGTTTCTGGACCTGTAAGTCTGTAAGTCAGGTGCCATTGGCAATTACATTTCTGCTAACAGGCAAGAGAGAAACCAGAGAAGAGAATCAGAGTCCTGATGGCATTTAAGTCCATAGTTCCTATCATTTCTGAGACTAGTTTCACTCCTTTCCATCAGGTTGTTTGGATATAAAAACCAACAGATTTCACTTTTTGCTTAACTTTTCAAAATCGTGTTTCTATCACTTCTTACAGTAAGAGTTTTAATTCTCAATTAATAAATATGACATATCTTTACAGAGTTAATATTTGAAAACATCTAGAATGTATTCGTGTCTCCAAACTACAAATTAATTTTGAGTTTTCCTCAACTAAGTTTTACGTATTTTATTTAAGACGCTGTCTAGTTAGATAGTATATCTTGTTCTTATATTAATGTGCCATTATTCTCATTAATATTTCTATTGATTATTTCTGATACATAGAAAAGTTGGCCGGGAGCGGTGGCTCACGCCTGTAATCCCAGCACTTTGGGAGGCAGAGGCGGGTGGATCACGAGGTCGAGAGATCGAGACCATCCTGGTCAACATGGTGAAACCCCGTCTCTACTAAAAATACAAAAATTAGCTGGGCATGGTGGCACGTGCCTGTTGTCCCAGCTACTCGGGAGGCTGAGGCAGGAGAATTGCTTGAACCCAGGAGGCGGAGGTTGCGGTGAGCCGAGATCGCGCCATTGCACTCCAGCCTGGGCAACAAGAGAGAAACTCCGTCTCAAAAAAAAAAAAAAGAAAAGAAAAGTTAGTGATTGTTGTACATTTGTTTCTTTACCAGCCAACCTTCTACACAACTGAGGCACTCTTCCTGGGTCTGCAAGGGGCGGAGTTTCGGCTCTACCCCTCCATCCAGAACATTAAGTTCTTTGTCTCGGTTTCCTGTCGAGGGGGCTAGGTAGAGAAATCCAGGTGCGCTCCTTTGTGCATAAAGCCAGTGAAAGCTCCGGGAGGAGGGAGCTCTCTAACTCAGAGTTGTGGACCAAATAGCCAATCTGGTATCAGAGTCAAAGATCAATCACTCCAGAGGAAGTCTGAAAGAACTCCTCTTATTAGATGAGAACATGAATGGGAAGGGAATAACTCAAGGGTTAAAATTCTGCTGTTCCCTCCCTATAGGGATTTATTCTCTGGATCCGCTCCCACCGCAGCATGGGAGCTGCCTCTCCTTCTCTCTCTGCCTAACAAATTGCTCTCTGCAAAACTCTTTTGGTCCAGGATATTTATTCGAACAGCAAACTCACTGTGCCTCTGGGGCCCCTTTCCCCATTCTTCAGGGTAAGATTGGCCAAGAACCTCAGATTGGGGAATTGGGAGCGTCTTCAGTATGCCCCCACTCCCCCCACCTTACAGTATTCTATTACAAAAATATTTGTTTTTCAAATAATTCTTGGCTGTTTTGAGATAAATTGAGTTTTTTACATATCTTTCAACTTATAGCATGCCTTATTTCTGTTGTGTAAACATGTCAGACTATGAAATTATATTGTATATTATATGTACATAGATATACATATGTGTTCATGTATGTGTGTGTAAAAA
The DNA here is from genome assembly GCA_004027835.1 of Alouatta palliata. Classification (NCBI taxonomy): domain Eukaryota; kingdom Metazoa; phylum Chordata; class Mammalia; order Primates; family Atelidae; genus Alouatta; species Alouatta palliata. The sequence goes on from PVKV010003335.1 coordinate 27,724, forward strand.
ACATTATGTAATATTTGGGATTATGGGGATAGAAACAATTAGAAAATTACTATTTATCTTGGCTATACAACTGACTTTTTAGAAAAGAAGAATAAATAACAGGAAAATTCAATAATAGCAATTATCAAAGCAAAATTACATGTTTTTTCAAGAAATACCAAGAGCCATAAGAAATTTGTGTAGGTGTATTTTGTAGCTATTCCTAATTATATCAGAATATTAAACTATTGAACTAATGTGAACGCAGTTTTCTATAAAACTGAATTTGTAAAGTTGCTTTAATATATATTTCTTTAAAAAAAAATATGAACTCCAGCCTGAGTGACAGAGTGAGACTGTCTCAAAATAAATAAATAAAACTAATAACATAAAAGTCATAAAATACGTTTTCAAAGGTTATTTTATTTTTAAAATTAACTGCATATTAAATTTTTATTGATATTGAATAAGAGTCTCTCCTTGACAAAACTCCAGTCAAGCTTCTCTGAATTGTCCTCCCAATTAGGATTTGACTCTGGGTTTTCATGTTCTTCTCTACATTGTCTAATTTTAGCCAGAATCCTGCTAAGAATCCCCTACTCTGTATATGTGATTGTGTTTCTCAGCCCCCACAATCCTCCAAATGATATCTGATGGCTGGTGTGACCTCACCAAGAGTCATGTTAGGTAGGTTTAGCCAGAATCCTCCCCTATCCCTGGCGACTTCTCATAATAATTTCTATCCACCTACACCTTCTCCTCTCCATTCTTGACTGTAAATTTCCACTTTTCTTTATTGCATTCAGAATTGATTCCAGTTCCATTCTGAGATATTTTTTCCCTATTTCAATAGTTTCTTGGTAAAATAGGTTCTACTGCTTTAACCGTTATCCAGCTCTAGCTTTCCTTTGACAAACATCCATAGATTTGTATCACAATCGTCACAATCAACATACAAAATAGTACCATCACCTCAAAAAACTTTCTCATGCTATCTCTAAAAAATAATTTTAAAATGTAAGTTTTTATTTTTATATCCTTTGTGTCACAAATATTATACTAAGATGCATTTGTAGAAAAACACAGATTATAAATTGAACCTAATCTACTACCAATTATATTTGCTTCTGTTATCTTAAAATAGTGAGCACTATTTTAAGTGCTCACACAGAAATAGTGAGCTAGAAAGATTCTCCGAGGTAAAAGGCTGACTCTCAGATGAATTTATTTAACCAATAATAGAGATCTAAGATGCAAGAAGCACACAAAGCTGCAATCATTAATATCAACTATAGATAACATTAAAGAGCTGAAAACAAGGTATTCAATGTTATTATCATTTATCCTGAATTCCATTTGTTCTATAACATATCCTTAAAAGCGAATTTCCTCTTCTTAATAGGCATCTGTACATTTTTTTTTAATAACAGAGACATCACACAGGAGATAATGGTTCACATCACAGTTAGATTCCTAACACGTCTGAGCAAAACGGCATATTGATTTACGTATAGTGACTGTTTTCAATTGATATAGATAAAAAATATTTACTATTTAACAAAGCTAGTTGTTGCTTTTAGAACAATATAAAAATGCATGAACTAAGAAACTATAGATTTCTATATACTTGCAAAAATGACTGTGTCTTTTTTAAAAAAAGATATCAGAAGGTTCTATGTGTTAGATTTCAAACACCACTGCTGCTTTTCCAACATTGTATTAAAGGCTATTCCCAGTGATTGATCTTCATTATTCTTTTATAAAGTCAGATTTTCCAGAGGCCCTTATTTTGCAATTCAGTTACCTTCTATGTATTTAAGGGGCAGTATAGGACTTGTGGTTATGTTCTATCTATCGTTAGACTTGCATCCATAACTACTAAACATATTCAGATTCTTCTTTATTCTATTAAACTCTGTGTCAGTCAAAACCCTTTGCAACTACTAATTTTAATGTAAATAAAGCAGTAAAGACAATAGATTTGATAATAGATTTGAAACCAAGATCTTGACCCAATGAAGCACAAATTGCAATGTCTTAATCACTCCACATTATAATATGTATGACTATCCAAGGGAAGACATTTTTTATTATCTTGGGTCATCTGCACTTAAATGAATACTGTTAAGGAAATCTGCCTCAGAAAACCCTCTCCTGCAGGCTGACCCCTTCCCCCACTCTGATTGCTCGGCAGCTGCATTCCTGAACTCCTACCTAGGAGCCACATCAAGGCTGCCAGATGTGCTACAATTAAGAAAAACCTGATTACAGCCATCCAGACAGCTGAGGAAGGACAGGGAAAACAAATGTTTGTTATCCATACTTGTAAATTTCTGTTTGACACATAAGTGTAAAATCCCGGATTTTCTTTTTTTTTAAACAGCCACCACAAAAGTCACAGAATGATGTATTGTAGGTCTGTCACAAGTTGACAAACTATCTCTGTGCCTGTTACAAGCGGATAGATGACCTCAGTCCTAAAACTCTCTTATGCCCCTCTCACCCCATAGAAACCCCTCGTTTTGTAAACTCGGGGCTGCCTCCTCTGATTGTTATGGGGCAGCCTGGCAGGTTAATAAAACTTGCTGGCCTGACTTTGGGTGTATTCTCCTTTCTCTTCATAACGTACAAATACATTATGAAGAAGACATGCATACCAAAGGTTAGCTTTTATTTTTCCTATTAGTTAGTGTAGATTTAGTGTGTTTTACTGTTTTTGTTCAAAGTAGGCAGGTTCACAGACTTTGAATAATAGTAGTAATATCAGAAATTCAAGGGTACTGAAAAGAGGCGACAAATATTGTGTTTTTTAAGTTCATTTTAGGTAAATAAACTGAATGCTGGTTATTCCTGCAAATAGATGTATTAATGAACAAAATAAGAGAATACTGAGAATAGCTTTTGTAGAGTGAGAGCAAGGTATCAGCAAATAATTATGTTCCATAAATAGGGATATCACAATGCAACTCAAAGACTATTTGAGATGAATGACATCATTTTATTTTGTTATTTTAATATTTTTAAAATAAAACACGGAAGTCAAAGATTTACCTATTTTTGATGCATCTGAAAACTAGGTCAAAATATCTGAAATAAAAAGGCTGTCTGGAGAATTGTGTTCATTTAATTCATATAGTGCAATATCCATGATTTTCTAAAATAATTTTATTATGTGAATACGTCATATCAAGATTTTTATCTTGATGAATGCCCTCATTGCCCAAGGTTAACCTTTGATATAACTGTAAATAGACTTCATCCAAGAGTTCAGGGAAAAGATAAAAAATATAACACTGTTAAAAGTTTGTATGCACATTTCAAAAAATTTTGTACTTTGTCATTTCTCAGATATGGTCCCAAAGCCAAGACAAATGATATGATAGTGAGGGGCTGTGTTAAGGAAAAAAACTTCGCTTCCCAGGTCCATGAAGGGTGTGGTTTCAAAGGCAGGAGCTTCCCAGCACCACCACACCCCCATCCCAGAAGGTAAAGTTCTTTGTCTAACTTTCCCCGCAGCGGGCTCTGTGAAAAATCCAGGTAAGTTTCTTTGTTAAAAAAGCCTGCTAAAAGCTCTGCGAGGAGGGGACTCTGTTGTGGACCAAGCAGCCAATCTGGTATCAGAGTCAAAGATCAATCACTCCAGAGGAAGTTTGAAAGAACTCCTCTTATTGGACAAGAACATGAATGGGGAGGGAATAACTCCAGAGTTAAAACTTCCATGCTCCTTACCTATATGGATTCCTTCCTTGGATCCCTTCCCATGGCAGTGTAGGAGCTCTCTCTCTCTCTCTTTTTCTCTCCCTCTCTGCCTAATAAATCACTCTCTGCTAAACTCTTTGGATCTATGACATTTATTCAAACAGTAAGCTGACCGTGCCTCCATGGCTCCTTTCCCCATTCTTGAGGCTAGAGAGGCCAAAGACCTTGGAATTGGAATGGGGAGGGAACTGAGTAGGCAGCTCCACCCTGGTTACAATAGCAGATTTAATTCTAAATAAAACTCTTCTTTTCTCTTTAAAATGGTAACCTGAAGTTGTATACTAGTATTCGTACAACCACTAATTCCTATATTGGAAGTCTAGTGAGGTATCTAGGCAGCACTTGCTATGTTTGCAGTTTATTAAGCAGTTTGAAGATGGTTGAACATTAAATACAAAAATAATTTAAGTTCAATACTGTTAGGTTTAGTAAGAAATTCATGTATCTTTTTAAATTAATTACCTCAAGGTCAGTGGAGTGTGTAGATGTTTACAAATATTTCTATCTTCACTTAGCTGTACTCAAGATAAAAAAAATGATTAGTGGCTCTGTTAACTCCAGAAAATTAGCTTAATGATTTTACCTCTTCATCCTTCCTACCAATCTGGCCCCTTTTAAATCATCCAATGTAACCATTGGCACTATCTTCCCCTTGATCTCAGAGAACACCTCCTTGGAAATCTGTTGATTTTTCTCTTTTACTGTATTAAACCAATTACTGAATAAAGTAATTCTTTCCTTGAAATGTTGTTTGGTTTCTTCTTTGTTCTCCATTTCTATCCCATTTCCACTTAGACTTGTCCCCACATTGTTGGAAAAACCTAACTGGTTTCTTTGATATGACAAAATTAGAGAGATTATCTTTTGATAGTAAGGTCAAAGTTCACCTACTAATCCGGATATCTAAAGCACTCCTTGAATTAAATGTTCTAATTCCTCTGCTTCCTACTTTCTTGACTTATTCCGTAACATTTCTTGTTACTTCTATCCATACCTCTTCTCTTTCAGGTGACCATGATCCTTTCTATCCCATAGGCACAGGTTTTTCTAACAATGGCTTTACTTATAAAGATCACTTCGCCTGATATGTTCACTGACACACTTCACCTAATGTGTTCCCTGACACATTGCTCCCTATTCATGCAAACCTTCATAAAACCCAGACATTTTAACATTATATTGATAATCATGCCTGTGTGTGTGTTTGTATGTGTGTGCATGTTTGTGTTTTCTTTTGGCATGGTTTTTATACTTGAGAGAAAAATGATGCCTGTGGTTTTATTAAAATATCAACATGAGGCCGGGTGTGGTGGCTCATGCCTGGAATCCTAGCACTTTGGGAGGTCAAGGCAGGTGGATCACTTGAGGGTCAGGAGTTCGAGACCAGCCTGGCCAAGACGGTGAAACCCTGTCTCTACAAAAAATACAAAAAATTAGTCGGGCATGGTGGCTCATGCCAGCTCATGCCTGCATTATCAGCTACTTGGGAGGCTGTGGCAGGAGAATTGTTTGAACGCAGGAGGTGGAGATTGCAGTGAGCTAATATCGCACCATTGCACTCCAGCCTGGGCAATGAGAGCAAAACTCTGTCTCAAAAAATATATAAATACGAACATGAGTGCTTAATCTGTCTATATATTGCAACCTTTTTGTTATTCTTTCTTGCTTTACCTTAAGCTTCTCTTGGGCAAGTTCCTTGTGTTCTTGCCTCATTTACCTTGTATCCCTAGTATTTAGTAAAGTTCAATTAACACATAAAGTATTAAATAATGCTTAATAAGTGAATGGATCATTTTGCAGCCATTAAAAGAAGGACAATATAATTTCGTACCCATTTGAGGTATTTAATTTTACTTAGTTTGGACATTCATAGACTCAAACATCTTAGAACTTGAACGATGCTAAGGGAGTATCTAAGTATTTACCTTACTTTATAGGTCATTGCTATGGTTTGGATACTCCAAAACTCCTGTTGAAATCTGATCCCCAGTGCTGGAGGTGGGGTGTAGTGGAAGGGGGTTGGGTCATGGTGGCTGATTTCTTGTGAATGGCTTCATGCTCTTCCCACAGTAACAACTGAGTTCTCTTTCTATTAGTTCACATGAGAGCTGATTGTTTAATAGAGCCTGGCAACTCCCTCGCCACTCTATCTCCCTCTCTTGCCATGTGATCTCTGCACCTGCAGCCCCCTCTTTGCTTTCTTTCATGAATGAAAGCAGCCTGCACCACTCACCAGAAGCATATGCTGTCCTCATACTTCTTGTATAGAGAGCAGAACCATTCGCCAAATAAACATATTTTCTACATAAATTACCAAGTATCAGGTACTCTTTTATAGTAACTGAAACAGATTAAGACAATAATGGTACAATAGGAAGAACATAGAAAATATTCTCAGAGTTTGATTACTCAGTAGAAAGGCAAAAGCATTTCTGAGGCCTCTGTTCTGTTCCATTGGTCTATATATCTGTTTTGGTACCAGTACCATGCTGTTTTTTTTTTTACTGTAGCCTTGTAGTATAGTTTGAAGTCAGGTAGCATGATGCCACACGTCTACAGCTATCTGGTCTTTGACAAACCTGACAAAAACAAGCAATGGGGAAAGGATTCTCTATTTAATAAATAGTGTTGGGAAAACTGGCTAGCCATATGCAGAAAGCTGAAACTGGATCTCTTCCTTACCTCATACAAAATGTAATTCAAGATGGATAAAGATGTAAAACCATAAAAACCCTAGAAACAAACCTAGGTTACCATTCGGGACATAGGCATGGGCAAAGACTTCATGACTAAAACATGAAAAGCAATGGCAACAAAAGCCAAACTTGACAAATGGAATCTAATTAAACTAAAGAGCTTCTGCACAGTCAAAGAAATTATCATCAGAGTGAATAGGCAACCTACAGAATGGGAGAACAAGAACATTTTTTGCAATCTATCCATCTGGCAAAGGGCTAATATCCAGAATCTACAAAGAACTTGAACAAATTTACAAGAAGAAAACAAACAACCCCATCAGAAAATGGGCAAAGAATATGAACAGACACTTCTCAAAAGGAGACATATATGTGGCCAACAGACAAATGAAAAAAAGTTCGTCATCACTGATCATTAGAGAAATGCAGATCAAAACTACATTGAGATACCATCTCATGCCAGTTAGAATGGCGATCATCGAAACGTCAGGAGACAACAGATGCTGGAGAGGATGTGGAGAAATAGAAACAATTTTACACTGTCGGTGGGAGTGTAAATTAGTTCAATCATTGTGGCAGACACTGTGGCGATTTCTCAAGGATCTAAAATTCAAAATACCATTTGAGTCAGCAATCCCATTGCTGTGTATATACCCAAAGGATTATAAATTATTCTGCTACAAAGATGCATGCACACGTATGCTTATGGTGGCACTGTTTACAATAGCAAAGACTTGGAACCAACCCAAATGCCCATCAATGATAGACTGGATAAAGAAAATGTGGCACATATACACCATGGAATATTATGCAGCCATAAAAAGGATGCGTTCATTTTTTGTTGTTGTTGTTATTGCATTTTAGGTTTTGGGGTACATGTGAAGAACATGCAAGATTGTTGCACAGGTACACACATGGCAGTGTGATGTGCTGTCTTCCTCCCCATCACCTATATCTGGCATTTCTCCCCATGCTATCTCTCCCCAACTCCCCACCCCCCGTCCCTCCACTATTTCCCCCCGACAGATCCCAGTGTGTGATGCTCCCCTCCCTGTGTCCATGTGTTCTCATTGTTCAACACCCACCTGTGAGTGAGAACATGTGGTGTTTGATTTTCTGTTCTTGTGTCAGTTTGCTGAGAATGATGGTTTCCAAGTTCATCCATGTCCCTACAAAGGACATGAACTCATCGTTTTTGATGTGTTTTCTGAGGGTTTTCTGAGGGTTAGGTCATTCCAAAGTGGCTGGAGTTTAGACAACAGAAGAGCAAATACCAGAAATGTCTCAAAAGGGAGGTGGGAAATAGATCACCATGCATTGCCTTCAATATGTTCAGATTTTATTCTCAAGGTAATGAGAATTTACTGAAGAGTTTTCCTCGACTAAGGGACTTGTTCAAATATGTTTTATTTATTCTATATCGAAGCTACAGGCATACATATTTTTAAAAACTTACTGTAGGTGCTCACTAAAATTATTTTAGCTATTTCTTGTGGTAAATGCCACAAGAAATATTCCTTAATTTTTAGCACTGTATGTAATGTAATTATTTAGCACCGTATGTAAAATAATTATTCCTTAATTTTTAGCACTGTATGTAATGTAATGATTACTTACTATGGAAGATGAGCCTATTGTTCCCTTATCACCGCCATCACCACCATACACTAAGGGCACCCCACTGTTCTTTAGCACCTGCATACTCTCCCACCCTTACTGTAGTGGCCATGGAAGTCTCTTACTCAGACGGCCAGCTCCAGGAAGCATAGTTGACTGACATTCCATGTTGCCACACCTCTGGATTCACCACCTGCATTGTGCTAAAATTTTGCATTCCTTAGACTGCTCTTGGCCAATGACTCAGTATGCCTGTGTTACCAGAAAATAGTTTTGACCTTATAGATTCATTGAATTTACGTCGGGAAAAACTAGCAGTCCTGGATCCCACTTTGATAACCACTGACCTATGCTGCATCAAATCTATCACACAGCTGAAATTCAGATATTTGTTTTCAAGCAATCACTCTGACAGAACAAAGACACGGGAATACCTTGGAGATATTGCAGGTTTGGTGAGAGCTGATTCCTTAATAGTGCATGGCACCTCCCTCCTCTCTCTCTTTATCTTCCACTCCTGCCATGTGATCTCTGCACATGCAGGCTCCTCTTCACCTTTGATCATGTTCCATATCAACACAATAAAGCAAATATCACAATAAAGTAGTCCATGTATATTATTTTGGTTTCCCAATGCATATGAAAGTTAGGTTTATACTATACATCAGTCTATTACATATACAACAACATCTATTCTCTAGCCCATGGATTAAGAAGTAATATTAATCTCCGCGGACATCCCCATCACAGATCTTTGGTGATAAGGTGCATAGTCAATAAGTAGTAATATTTTGAAAGAAATCTTATTTCTGAGTATAGATCACAAAATTGGGTTTAAAATATTTAATACACCATTGTATAAACAGGTGTGCTTTCACCCAGGTTTCACTGTCCTATTTAAAGAGCACAGGCAGAGCAGATTTAGCATAATTCTTAAGGACCTGAGGATTTCCAGAATGATAAATTAGATTCAGCTTCAACTTAAAGTCACCAGCTGTATTAGGCCATAACAAGAGATCCAGCCTGCCTTTTGAAGATTTGAAGCCAGACACTGACTTTCCCCGCCTTGCTATGAAAGTCCTATATAGCATCTTCTACCAGTATAATCTTAGTTTGTCCTTACTGAGAATCTGTTGTTTAGTGCCGCCACCTTCATTGATTATTTTAGCAAGATCCTCTGAACAATGTGCTGCAGCTTTCACAACAGCCCTTCTTACTTTGCCTCATGGAGATGACTTCTGTCCTTAAACGGCGAAAATCAAACTCTGCTAGCTTCAGACTTTTTCTTCTGCAGCTTCATCGCCTTTGATAGGATTAAAGAGAGTTAGGGCGTTTTTCTAAATTAGGCTTTGGCTTAAAGGAATGTTATAGCTAGTTTGATCAATCTAGATGACTAAAACTTCCTTCATATCAGCAATAGGCTGTTTTACCTTCTCATCATTTGTTCATGTACTACAGTAGCAGTTTTAATTTTCTTCAATAACTTTTCCTTTGCATTCACAAATTGATTAGCAGTTTGGTACATGAAGGCCAGCTTTTAGCCTATCACAGATTTCAATATTCCTTCCACACTAAGTTTAATCATTTCTAGTCTTTCATTTAAAGTGAGAGATACGTTACTGTTTTCTGTTTTTGTTTTTGTTTTTTCCACTGGAATACTTAGAGGCCATTTTAGAGTTATTACTTGGCCTAATTTCAGTATTCTTGTCTTTCAGGGAAGAGGGAAGACCAAAAAGAGGGAAAGTGAAATGGGAGTGGTGGGTTGATGGAGCAGTCAGAACGCATTCATTCATTGATTAAGTTTACTGTCCTATACGAGTACAGTTCATGGTGTCTGCAAACAATTATAATAATATTAAAGAGCACTGAGTATACTACTGCACACACAGGTCATTACGACATATTTAATAATAAAAAAAGTTTAATATATTTCAAGAATTACTAAAACATGACACAGAGACATAGTGATTACATGCTTTTAGAAGTATGGGGCCAATAACATTGCTCGATGCAGGATTGACACAGATCTTCAATTTTTAAAAATGCAATATTTGTTCTGGTTGATAATGGCTGACTAGAGACATGAGACATTCATGTTTTCCAGAAAACAAAGAACTGAATTATGAATAGACAATTATGCTACAAATAGAGCATCTAGGAGAGGAACACTAGAGTCCAGCAAAGAAGCCATGGGAAACACCTGAGGCACAGAAAAAGATGCATATCATGGCCATCTCAGCTGACATTGGCTGGGAGCCTGGAGGGGCTTGCTATTGCAGGTAAAGAGTAAAACAGAAAAATTTAGTCCACATCCCCACCATCAACTGTTGCAATCCAAACGACAGGAGAGCTCCGCTATCCACAGAAATCTTGACTACCATTGTCAGTATTCTGGAGGCCATGTAAGGGCATTACACCAGACAGGGGATGTGTGCCTGGTCACTGACACCCCAGACACCTAAGTGGTTTGATCAGGGCATCATTGGGAGAGCATTGCCATAATAGGACTGCATTGTGCCTTGTGGAGCCACAGCCCTCATATCTTCACATTCTGGGAGCTGCAACATATATCCCTCAGTGTAAACTCAGGAAGCTGCAGTGGCACAGTGCTGGCTGAACCCAAAGGTGTTACAGGATCCTCAAGACTCTAGCCAATAGGGAGTACCACTCCTTGAGAATAGGACAGTGCAGCACACCAAAAAGTGATCAGAGCACATGCTTTCCAGAGCCCAAGAGCTCTGGTGCTGTGAAAAGAGACCCTTTTCCCAGCAGTGGCACAAACTTTTGCTTGGGCTGGCAGGCAAACTGCATGATCCCCTGTCCCACTTTGCACTCTGCCACAGCAGTTGCTACAGCTAGAAACCCAGGTAGGTGAATCTGAGAGTTGGCAATCTGAGGCTGGGGGCAATGACTCCTCTTTAACCATCACAGTGACTTCTGTGCTCAGTCTCCTGCATAGAGAGAAGTACCCCCTTTTGTTCTCTGCACACCACTGCAGCCACAGCTGCTGCTGCTGCTGCTACCAAGGACTGGGGTGAATGAGCAAAATTGCTGCCTGCCTGGGGCTGTGAGTAGTGACCATCCTCCCACTGGTGGCGTGGCCTCTGTGCTTGGGCTCACTCACAAATAATGGGTCATTCTGCACCTTTACATGGTGCTGTCGTGCTGTTTCTGCTGCTGAGAGTGGGCAAGCATGAGCACTACTTGTCCAGGGCTTTGGGTGTTGAATATGCATTGCAACAACTACCAAAACCAGCACATACTGTGCATTACCCACTCTATCCTCCTGTAACTACTACTGCTGTTGCCCACATCAAACTAGCTGCCTAGGGACCAGGGAAGCTTTTCATTCACCCAGCCCACTGCTGCCACAACCAGCATTTGAGAAAGCCTGTTTGAGACTCAAGAACTGGCTTGGCTGGTGCTGCTAACATTGGAAACAGTGTATACTGTCCTGGGCCCCAGGAACAGGCATACTCAAACCCTCCACTGCTACCACCAGGGCCTGAAGACTGGCCCACCTGGTATCCCCATCCCCAGGAAAACTTTACCATAGCCTCCATTAATAACCATAGCATAGACCACTGAAGAAATCACAGATACCATTGAGGTTGTTTACAGTTGAAAAACTCATACACAGACTACACAACTGCACACACCTAGAATCAAAGACTAAGGGGCCTGCTCAACTGACAATATTGGTACATTTTTGGGAAAATGTCCTTTCCTATGAAAGCTAATTCAAAAAATTGGAGGAAGCAACTATTGCACCATACATGCAGATAACAATGTAAGGACAGATAAAGCAAGAAAAAGCAAGAAAATATGACACTAGGAAAGGAATACAGTAGTTCCCCAGTAATATATCTGAATAAAAGCATTGTCAAAATTCCAGGAAAAAAATTCAAAATTATGGTACAAAATAAGCTCAGTAAGATATAACATAATTCCTTAAAATAAAGAAATTAGAAAAACAATTCATAATACAGATGAGAAATTTACCAGAAAAGAAAATGTTATTTAAATGAACCAAACAGAAATTCTAGGACTGAATAAGTCCTTGAATAAAGAACAAAATACACTAAAAAATCTTCAAAAATAAGCTAAATGAAGCAGAAGAAACAATCTCATAACTTGAGCAAAGATCTTTTGAAATAACCGAGTGAGACACAAATCATGAAAAAATTAATTAATTAATTAACAAAGCCTTCCTGATATATGAGACACCATAATGCCACCAAATATATGACTTATCATTATCTTCAAAGGTAGAAAGGTAGGAAGAGAAAATGATGGTTTTCAAAAATGTATTTAATGAAATAATAGATAAAAACTTTACATGTGCAGTAAGAGATGAAGACATTGAGATACAATAGGTCCAGTGATACCCAAACAGCTATAATGCAAAAAGGTATTTTTCATGGAATATTACAGTCTAACTGTCTGAAGTCAATGACAAAGAGAAAATTCTAAAAATAGCAAGAGAAAAACAATTGGTCACCTATAAAGCAGTGCCAATCAGACTAACAGCAGACTTTTTAGCAGAAACCTGACAGGTCATGAGAAAATGGGATGATATATTCAAAATCATGAATGAAAAAAATCTGCCACCGAAGGATACTATATTTACAAAAATTATCCTTCGTAAGTGAAGGTAAAATAAAGACTTTCCCAGACACGCAAATCCTGAGGAAATTTATCACCACTAGGTTGACCTGTCAAAAAATATTTAAAGGAGTTTTAATTCTAAAAGCAAAAGATGATGGTTGCCATCAAGAACATGTTAGTATAAAACTCATTAATAAACACACAATTAGGACGAGAAAAAACTCAAATGTTACCACCCCAGAACACCAGTGAACTGCAAGGGTAAACAATAAGAGAATAAGAAAAGAAAAAAGAATATATGAAACAATTAGAAAATGATTATCAATATGATATGAAAAAATCTCACATATCAATAATATCCTTGAAGGTTAAATTCTCCACCTAAAAGATATAGACTAACTGAATGGGTAACAAAAATCATCTAACAATATGCTGCTTAGAAGAAATGTGCCTTACCTGTAAAGACACATAAAGACTAAAAATAAAGAGAAGGAAAAAGATTCCATGCAAATGGAAACCAAAAGTGGACAGGAATAGCTATATTTATAACAGATATAACAGACTATAAGTCAGAAACAGTTATAAAAAAAAAAAGGCAAAGAAGATAATGATATAAAGGGATTAGTCCAGCAAAAGGATATAATAATTCAATTTTTAGTCTGTATTTTGTTTAGATCTCTTCTAATTATTATTTATTTTCTTCTATTAATTTGGGGTTTGGTTTATTCTTATTTTCTAGTTCTTTGAGAGGCATCGTTAGATTACATACTTGAAATTATCTTTTTTATGTGTATTTTTGCTGTATCCCACAAGTTTTGGCATGTTGTGTTTCAATTTTCATTTGTATCAACTTTTTAAAGATTTTTATCTTAATTTCTTTATTGACACCATAATCTCTTTCAAGAGCATGTTGTTTAGTTTGTATGAATTTGTATAGTTTCCAAAATTCTTCTTGTGATTTATTTCTATTTGTATTTATATACATGCAGCAGTATTGGAACATTCAGATTTAAAAATTAAATATTACTAGATGTAAATAAAAGACTGCAATACAATTAAATAGGAGATTTTAATACCTCACTCTCAGCATTTGATCCATCATCTACACAGAAAATTAACACAGAAACATTGGAGGTAAATTGGACTTTAGGGAAAATGTACCTAACAGACATTTACAGAATGTTTTATCCAACAGCTGCAGAATGCACATTTTTCTCATGAGCATATGAAACATTTTCCAAGATAGATCATATGTTATGCCACAAAATGAGTCTCAACAAATATAAAAAATCAAAACTACATGAAGTATCTTCTCATTCCACAATGGAATAAAACTAGAAATCAATAACAAGAACTTTGGAAAGTATACAAATACATAGAAATTAAATGACATCCTATTGAAAAAGATCATTGGGCCAATGAAGAAATTAAGATGGAAATTAAAAAATATATATTTAACTAAATGAAAATGAACATACAACCTACTAAATTTAGCAAAAGCAGTGCTAAAAAGTTTATAATAATAAAGAAATAAAAAGGACAAATTTTAAATATGCAATCTAATTATGCATCTCAAGGAATTAGAAAAGCAAGAACAAATCAAATCCCAAATTGACAGAAGAAATAACAAGATCAGAGAAAACCCAAACAAAATACAGACTAAAGATATACAAATGATGAATGAAAAATTGGTTCTTTGAAAAAGCAAACAAAATTGACAAGCTGCTAACAGTACTAATCAAGCATATCCAAGTAACAAAATCAACAATGAAAAAGTGGATGTTACAACAGATACCACAAAAATCCGAGAGAATGTCAGAGTCTGTTACAAATAACTATACACTGACAAAAAAAAAAAAGAAACTGAGGGGAAATGAATAAATTCCTTGAAACAAACAACCTACCAAGATTGGATCAGGGAGGAAAAAAAAAAAGAAAACGTGAACAAATAAGGACCAGTGAAATTAAATTAGTAACAGAAAGTCTCCCCTCTCCCCAGAAAAGTCCAGGATTAGGTGAGTTCACTGTTGAATTTTACCAAACATATAAAGAAAAACTAATAATACCAATTCTACTCAAACTATTCCTAAAAATCGAAGAGGAGGATATTCTCTCTAACTTATTCTATGAGACCATCATTACCCTGATACCAAAAGCAAATCAGGGCACCACAAAAAAGAAAACCATAGGCTAATATCTCTGATGAACATAAATGTAAAAATACTCAACAAACACTAGCAAACTGAATCAAACTGCACATCAATAAAAAGTACATCATGATGAAGTGGGATTTATTTCACAGATGCAAGTATGGTTCAATACATGCAAATCAATAAACATGATACATTACTCAACAGATTGAAGAAACAAAACCATATGTTCCTCTTAGTAGACAAAGAAGAAAAACATTTGACAAAATTCAACAACCTTTTTTGGTAAACTCTCTCAACTAAACAAAGAATAACCACACTCCAAAATAATAAAGGACATATATGACAGATACAGATACAGGTAACATAATATTGTATTAGGGTAAAGTTGAAAGCAATTCCTCTAACAACTGGACCAAGAGAAGACTATCCACTTTTACCACTGCTATTTAACATAGTACTGGAAGTGCTAGCTAGAAGAAATCAGGAAAAAAGAAAGAAAGAAAAGAAAACAGAAATGCAAGGCTTTTAGGGCTCTTTATTAGTTTTAGAATTGTTTTTTATGATTCTGTGAAAAATGATGTTGGTATTTTTATAGGAATTGCATTGGATCTGTAGATTGCTTTGGGCAGTGTGGTCATTTTCACAGTATTAATTCTTTCAATCCATGAGCATGTGATGCATTTCCATTTGTATCATTTATGATTATTTTCAGCAGTGCTTTTAGTTGTCCTTGTACAGAGCTTTCACACCTTTGGTTAAAAATTTTCCTAAGTGTTTTTTGCAACTATTGTGAAAGTGAAGGACTTCTCTTCCCGGGTCCATGAGGGTCGTGGTTTCAAAGGCAGGAGTTTTCCAGCTCCACACTTCCATCCAGGAAACAGAGGGGTTTCAAATGTAAAGCTCTTTGTCTAGGTTTCCCACACTGGGCTAGGTGGAGAAAGCCAGGTTAGCTCCTTTGTCTCAAAAAGCCCACCAAAAGCTCTGGGAGGAGGTGACTCTGTAAGTCAGAGTTGTGGACAAAGCAGCCAATTCGGTATCAGAGTCAAAGATCAATCACTCCAGAGGAAGTGTGAAATAACTCCTCTCATTGGACAAGAACGTGAATGGGGAGGGAATAACTCAAGGGTTAAAATTCAGCTGCTCCTTACCTGAATGGATTCCTTCTCTGGGTCCCCTCCCATGACAGCATGGGAGCTGTCTTTCTCTCTCTCTCTCCCTGTCTAATAAATTGCTTTTCCACAAAACTCTTTGGGTCCATGCTATTTATTCCAACAGCAAACTCACGGTGCCTCCGGGGCCCCTTTCCCCATTCTTCAGGTTTAGCAAGGCTAAGAACCTCTTCGGAATGGGGAGCTTGGGACATTGATGCTCCCCCAGTTGCATCTAAAGGAAACTAGTTCTTAATTTAGCCTAAGCAAAAAGAACAATTCCAGAGGCAATCACATTTCCTGACTTCAAATTATGCCACATGGCTATAGTTACCAAAACAGCATCATACTCATATAAAAGTAGACACATAGACTAATGGAAGAGAATAGAGAATTCAGAAATAAAGCCAAATAGTTACAACCAACTAATCTTCAACAAATCAATCAAAAATATAAATTGAAGAAAGGACACCCTATTTAATAAATGTTGCTGAGAAAACTAGATAGTCACATGTAGAAAAATGAAACTGTATCCCTATCTCTCACCTTATACAGAAATCAATTTAAGATGGATCGATGACTTAAATCTATAATCCAAAACTGTATAAATTCTGGAAGATTACTTAGGAAAAACTCTTCTAGACATTGGCCTAGGCAAAGAATTTATGATTCAGACCCCAAAAGCAAATACAATAAAAATAAATGACACCTAATTAAACTAAAAAGCTTCTGCACAAAGAAAAAAATCAGTAGAGTGAATGGACCACCAACAAAGTGAGAGAAAATCTTTGAAAACTATGCATCCAAAAAGGACTAATATCTAGAACCCACAAGGAACTTAAACAAATCATCAAGAAAAAAAAACAAGTACTCCCATCAAAAAGTGGGCAGATTACATACATAGACATTTTTCAAAAAAAATATACAAATGGCCAACAAACATATAAAAAAAGAGCTCAACATCACTAATTATTAGGGAATGCATGTTAAAACCACAATAAGATAACACCTTACCCCAGCCAGAGTGGATATTATTTAAAAAGTCAAAAACAGGCCAGGCGTGGTGGCTCACGCCTGTAATCCAAGCACTTTGGAGGCCAAGGCGGGCAGATCACCTGAGGTTGGGAGTTCAAGACCAGCCTGACCAACATGGTGAAACCCCGTCTTAAAAAAAAAAAAGTCAAAAACAATTGATGTTGGCATGGATGGAAGGAAAAGGGAATGCTTATACACTGCTGATGGGAATGTAAATTAGGACAACCTTCATGGAAAACAGTATGGAAATTTCTCAAAAAACTAAAAGTAGATATAACATTCTAACAAGCAATCCCCCTATTGGGTATCTACCCAGAGAAAAAGAAGTCATCATATCCAAAAGACACCTTTACTTTATGTTTATTGCAGCATAATTAACAATTGCAAAGATATGGAACCAACCTAAGTGCTCATCAACAAATGTTTGGATTAAAAAAATGTGGTATATATCTACCATAGAATACTACTCAACAATAAAAAAAGAATGAAATAATTTTTTTTTTTTTTTTGCAGCAACTTAGAGCTGGAAGTCATTACTCTATGTGAAGTAACTCAGAAATGGAAAATCAAATACTGTATGTTCTCACTTACAAGTGGAAGCTAAGCTATGGGTATGTGAAGGCAGACAGATTGGTATAATGGACTATGGAGACTCAGAAGGGTGAGTCAGAAGGGGTGAGTAATAAAAAATGACATATTGGATACAATATGCACTACTTGGGTGATAGGTGCACTAAAATCTCAGACTTCACCATGATAAAATTCATCATTGTAACCAAAAGCCACTTGTACCCCCAAAGCTATTGAAATAATAAAATTAGAAAATTTTAAAATAAAAAAATTAAATACATTGCTCATTTCTATGTGCAAAAAAAAATCCAAATTGGGAAAAAATGAAATAAAATTGTCTGTCTTTGAAAACAACATGATAGTATGTCTACACAAATGAAAGTACAAGAAACTTTTAGAAGTGATAAATACAGTGATGTTTTAGGATACAAAATTAACATTAAAACTCAGGAGCATTTATATATAGCAATCATTAAATATCCAAAAAAGAAATCAAGAAGGAAATTCATTTACAATGCTAAAGAAAATGAAATACCTAGGAATAAATTTAACAATGGAGGTGGTGGTTCTCTATAGGGAAAACTAAAAAATACTGATGAAAGAAATTGAACAGGACACAAAGAAATTTATAAACATACCACGTTCATGTATCAAAATTGATATCATTAAAATGACCATACTACATAAAGCAATCCACAGATTCAATACAATCCATATCAAAATATTAAAATCATTTTTCATGGAAATGGAAAAAAATCCTGAAATTTATATGGAACCAAAAAAAAAAAAAAAAACCCAGAATAGTCAAGCAATTCTAAGCATAAAGAACAAAATTGGAGACATCACAATACCTGACTTAAAACATATTATGAAAATATAATAACCAAAACAGCATGATATTGGTATAAAAATAGATACAGACCGGTGAAACAGAATAGAAAACCGAGAAATAAATCCACATATTTACAGCCAACTGATCTTTGACAAAGCTGCCAAGAACATACATTGGGGAAGGAACACTTTCTTTCACAATGGTGTTAGAAAAACTGGATAACCAGATACTGAAGAATGAAACCGGACCCCCGTCTCTCACCATATACAAAAGTAATCTCAAAATGGATTAAAGATGTAAATGTAAAACTCAAAACTATAGCAGTAGAAAACATAAAGAAAACCCTTCAGGAATTGGTCTAGGCAAAGTTTTTATAACTAAGACCTGAAAAGAACAGACAACAAAAATAAAAATAAATGGTACTATATTACACTAAAAAAGCTTTGGTTGAGCAGAATAAATTATCAACAGAGTGAGGAGACAACCTGTTAAGTAGAAAATATTCTCAAATTACTTATCCAACAAGGGACTCAACAACTAAACAATAAAAAACAAATCAATTAAAATGGCTATGTGTCATGCATTGACATTTCTCGAAAGAAAACATAAAAATGGCCAACAGGCATATGAAAAATGCTTAACATCATTAATCACGATGGAAATGCAAATCAACATCCCAACAAAGTATCATCTAACAGCAGTTAGAATGACTGTTACTAAAAAGACTTAAAAATAACAGATGCTGGTGAGGATGCCGAGTAAAGGAAACTCTTACACACTCTTGGTGTGACTGAGTTAGTACAACCACTATGGAAAACAGTATAAAGATTTCTCAAAAAGTTAAAAAGAGAGCTACAATAATGACCCAACATTCTCAGTACTGGGTATCTATTCAAAGGAATGGAAAGCAACATATCGAAGAGATACCTGCACTCACAGGTTTATGATAGCACTATTCACAACAGTAAAGGTATGAAACCAACCTTAGTGATTACCAATACTATTTGGTCATTAACAAGAATGAAGCTGTGTCATTTTCAGCAGCATGAATTGAACTGAAGGTCATTATGTTAAGGGAAATAAAGCAGACACAAAACGACAAACACTGCATGTTTTCACTCATGTGAGAGGTAAAAAACAACCTCATGACATAGAGAATTGAGTGATACTTACCAGAGACTTGGAAGGGTTAATAGAGGGAAGGGTAGATGAAGATAGGTTAGCTATGGATAAAAAAGCACAGTTAGATAGAAGAAATAAATTGTAATGTTTGATAGCAGGTTAGGATAACTATAGTTAGCAACAATATATTATGCATATTTTAAAGTAACCAGAAGAGAGGACTTTAAACAATACCAACCCAAAATGGTAAACCCTAAAGGTGATAGATATTCCAAGTACCCTGACTTGATCATTACACCTTCTGAACATGTAACAAACACTCATATGCAGCTCATAAATATGTAGAATATTACATGTAAATAAAAGATTTAAAAATGCAAATCTGTGAAATACATTAAAATGAAGTACAATAAAACTAGGTGTTCTTGCAATAGTTTGGGGTGGAAAAAGTAATGACAGAGAGACAAGTTAGAAGGCTTAAAAAAAAAATACCAGGAAGAAGAAAAGGTAGAACTATGGCAGTGACAGTGAAGGTAGACAGAGGCGAAAATAATAATAGATATTTGAAAGTGTGATCGATAAGAGCTGATAACTTACTAAATACAAAGAAAGAGATGAAACAGTCAAAGATGACTCACAGGTTTTTGCATTGAAGTGGAATAAATTGCATTGTGATGATTCCTAAAAGGCATTTTTCTCTCATTGAATGTAAATAACTTGTTAACAGGAATGTGATATTTTGTATCTGTTACTTTCCTTATCTGTGAAACAGTAAGTATTATCTACTCTGTAGGATAGCTATGAGTGTCAAATAAAAAATGTGAAAGCAAAGCATTTCCTTTATGGTTCAATAATATTTAGCAATAATTGTTATTATTATCCACTTCTCTGCCTTTTCCAATATTTAGGTCTGAGGAAGACTGGTTACTTCTCAGGACCAGACCTCCCGTGTTGCAAAACTCTAGGATCATCAGTTACATCACAGTGCGTAGGAGCAGTGAGTGCCCTTGTAATTGTTCAGTGCCACAGTATGAGCAGCCAAATGCAGTGAACCTGCATAGGTCATTTCATACCATGCATCTGGCTTCAGGGCTTCAGGGCAGCAGCAGTCGCTGAGCAGGCTCCCACTGTTTTGCCCTGAGTGACTTTAGTTATATAAAATTTATTCCTGAACGCGAACACCTGGGGAGAAAATTCCTTACATATTTTTAATATAGGCATATTTTCTTGGTACCAAAAGGCAATTTTACAACAAAATGAACACTACTACGTTATATCTGACTGGGTACTATGATTCATAAGGCATAGCTCCGAAATATATCGAGTAAATAAAAGAAGAGCCTTATTGAATAAAATCTTGATAAGAAAAATGTATAATATTGTCACATAGGCTTAAAATCTGATAAGAAGAGACAATGAACTGGTGTCTTCTACATTATTTACTGATAGTAAACTTATGTAGACATTAATTCAGATAGCTGGAGCAAGATGGGAAACTCCAATTCCAAGAACCTTATCAAAATCTCTTTGCCTGATTATATCCACCATTTCAGATAGTATCTACTGTCATCCATGCGGAACCTGTGAGTGAGGATGTCTTTTTAAAAAATTCCAGTAATTCAATGATGGAATGGGCTTCCATGCATAGCTGCAAACTCTTTACACCTGGAAATATTCAAAGATTGTATGTTTACATCTCAGAGATGCTATAATGATGATTTGTGAATTTTAGAGTGGAATGGAGATATTCTCTAGGTTACCTTCCTAATCCAGAATTTTATTCTTTCATTAGAGAAAGTTAAGAAACATGAAACATGATTAATATGTCATTTCTACCTGTATTTTCTACCTTTGTAATGTTATCTGTTTTCTAGGCTTTAAATGCTTTATAGCTGCTAGTGATTCTCAGCTCTGTAAGTCTAAACCTTATCTACTCTCAGAACTCTAGGCTCTAAAATCCATCTTCCTATTTTACATTTCTCCTGGAATGCATACTATATACCTTACATTTAATATGGCTAGAACAAAATTATTGATTTTAACCCTCTTACAATGCTCCTTTACGTTAATTATAAAAATGGAATCCTGTTTTTAAAATACAATTATTATAATTATAAGAAAAGTATAATACACACATAGTATTAAAATAGGACATTTTTCTGCAATCTGTAAAAAGTTTCCAAAACAAATATCAAAATATGCAATGCCTAAGTTGAGAATGATGCTTCTCTAGGGATGTGCAGGGGATAAACTAAATAACCAAAGTAGCAAGTCTTTTACTGCCATCAGTTTCTCTTTCTGTCTTCTCCATCTCAATAAATGCAACTAGGTTTAAATCTATTGGTAAGGTAAAAAAAGAAAAAAAATCCTTGATTCCTTTTTTTTTCTTACTCTCCATATCCAATTTATCTGTAAATTCTGTTAATTCTACTCTGAAATATATACTAAAATTCTAGTTGCTTTCCTCCATGTCTATTACCTCTCTAGTCTAAACCATTATTATATCTTACTCTACCATACCTTGTTATATAGTCTCTTTGCTGCTTCTCCTACAAGCCACTCTCCACAGAGCAACAAGAAAGAAATTTAAAACAAAATAATCGTAAGTCAGATCATTTCATGCCCAAGCTTACCAGGCCTGGGTCCAAAATAAAAACTTTTCTTCTACCATTTTTGGTTTATACTTCAGAGCCTGCAAAGTAAGCTGACAAAAGACAGATCAGCAAGAGAAAAAGACAGTCTCAATCATGTACTACGTATGAAAGTTCACAGAAAAATGTGACTCAAGGAGACATTTAGATTTTGGGGCTTTTTATAACATCTTAATAGGAAAATTGGAAGGAGAGAAGGGTATTTACAGAAAAATAAATGACTTTTTCTTAATTGGTGAAATGAGGAAGGTATAGTGCACTTCTGGAAAAACAAATAGTTTTTAGGAAAAACAAATGGGTCTTAGGAGTATATTTGGAAAAAATGACAGTTTTATGATGTTTGTTTGGGTGTGATGTAAAGACTTCTCATTGCTCTGGTGATGAGTCAATCTTCCTTGGTTGCTCCAAGGGAGGAGATTTATGACAATTGGGTTCTTTTGCATTCTTTTGGAAGGCTCTGCTTTTTGGCAGATCAAAATTCTGTATATTCACCTTTCTTAAGCTCAAAATAATTTTATGCTACATTGATCTATTTTGGACCTCTTTGCCTGCTGCATCATAATCTCCAGGGGGAGACATTCATAGAAATATTAAGTGAATTGTGTTCCTGGGAATTGTGTAACACAATGGCCGTGTAAATCCTTTGTTTTATTTCCTTTATTATGGAATAAAAACCAAATTACATACCTTGGCCCCATGATCTGGCCTCTGCCTTCTTCTTCAACTTGACCGCTTTTCCACTAACCCCTTTGCTTCAGAAATACCCATCCTTTTAAATATATATATATATGTATATTATATAATATATATTATATTAATATATATTTATAATTTGTGAATATATAAACATATATTTAGACATTTATATTTGTATATATATTACACAATATATTGTATCATATATTAATATATTACATATAATATTATATATAATATCTATGGCTGAGGCCAGATCATATATAATAATATATAATGCATAATATTCTATATCTTTTATTATATATTAATATTGTGTATTGATACTAATATATTTATATATTTTTAATATATTTATATATATATATAGTATCTAAGTTCCCATATACTCTTTGGACTACCTGCTCCCACTTTCTGAACTGGTCTTCTCCTTGATGTTGCACTGCCGGACCTTAGTATCGTTTAGATTTTAGATATATATCACCTTCCCAAATGGTCCTTCAGTAGCTCTTAGGGTTCCAATCACTCCATTGTATCATTTATCATCATTTTTTACACATAATTTGTTTATATCTAATTTGTAATATGTAGTTCTTATTTATTTTTCACTGCTTGATCTCTTGTACAAATGTCAGCTGCTGAAAACCAATCATCCGGAACCTAGAACAGTACCTGATACATAGTAGGAACAGCATAGCTATTTAGACAACAAAAAGAAAATACAATTAAGTTCATTTATTAGAGCCTAACATTCAATTAATAGCTTGTTGAAATTCCTCTCTTTTTGTCATTTCATCTAATGTCTTCTTTCTCCTACCTTTTTTTCTTAACTATTCTTATATATATATTTTTCCCCTCCAACTTTCTGTTACTATTTCCTATCGTCTCTTTCACTTCTGTATCTTTCCTTTCCCTTTCTCTTGCTCTCTACTTTTAACTAGTAATGCCTGTATTATATTTTTAATATATATTGGTCTCTTTCAATAAAGTTTAGTATGAGACTAGTATTCAGGGCTTTCTGTGCTTAAAACACTGCTTCTACAGATTTCGGAGATATAATGATGAATGAAATACAAGGCTTGCCCTTAGTAGTTAGCATTTAATAGAAGAGGCAGTCTATAAATACAGTAAGTGAGCTTTAAAGAGAAAAATGGTGTGGAAAAATTGCTGAGTGTGGACTGAATGTGACTAACTTACGAAAGCTGAAACACTGTTGTTAAAAGTCTGCTTTTTAAAATATTTTATATTATTGGTGTGGTTGCTCTCTGGGGATGATATAGCAAACTGAGTGAAAGAAAAATAGGAGGTGGGACTCCATTCTGGACCAGACTGAGAAATAGGGAAGAATTCGAAGCACCTCTCCATAAGACACGCCCACCAGCGTTATGAGAGTTTGTACCTTCCCTGGCAACAACCCAGAAGTTACCACTCTTTTTCTAGACATTTCTGAATAACCTACCCCTTAATTTCCATGTAATTAAAATGAATATAAAAGCTGCTACAGAACTGCCCTGAGCTGCTACTCTAGATAAACCGCCTGTGAGGCAGTCCTGCTCTGCAGCAGCAGTCAAGGAACCCTAACACTGTTGCTTCAGTAAAGCTGTTTCCTTCTACCACCAGCTCACCCTCGAATTCCTTCTTGGGAGAAGCCAAGGACCAATTATTTTAAAGAGGTCTTTCCAGAATACACCACCATTTCTTCAAGATCCGAAGACAAACAATGGTGATATGATAGTAAAAATTTTTTCTTACTGGGATCATGAGTTGTGTGCATATTTGGTTGTGATGCCTGGGCAATCCTTACATTATGGCTTTTCCCTTTTTGTTATTTTACAACCAAAGATTTTGAGACAAACTAAGAAAATTGTTTCTTTGAACTTAGCTTTACTATATGTCTTTATTACATGGGTTGAGGTAGAATCATGCAGCAAAGTAATAATGTGTTTCTCAAAATAGAAAATTTATCATTAATTTTATAATTACTAGAGCAGGTATTTCTTTGAAGAAGCTGACCTACCAGTTACACATTAACTATTTTGGTTGCATAATCATTATTTTTCTTTATACTTTTGGGTTTTTTTCTTTGCTTTTCATAAAAAAAGCTGCTGTGGCGTGTGGCTAATTTTTCTATGAGTGAAAAGAAAATGTCTCCAGTTCAATAGGTGTTTCAGGTTAGATATGATTTTTTTATTTTAAATTTTAAAACGGTTTTACACATTTAGCTAATTAGGCAGGGAAGATATGACAACTTTCTGAATTTAACCTCATTCCTGAATATAAGATAAAGTTTATTTTATTCAGTGTATGATGTCTACCCTACTACAAACACTGTCAGTCTAGACTGAGCGCTGAAGGAAAATATAAACCCTTTTTTGCATGCAGATCTATTTAAAGGCCCCCTGGAGATAA
Source organism: Alouatta palliata (assembly GCA_004027835.1). Lineage (NCBI taxonomy): Eukaryota > Metazoa > Chordata > Mammalia > Primates > Atelidae > Alouatta > Alouatta palliata. Next base: position 52,999 of record PVKV010003335.1, read on the forward strand.
AGCTGTTTTAGTCTTTTTTACATGATATCATCTTGTCACAATGACAAAGCAAACTGGAAACTGCAAACTTAGAGTTTTATTTTTATTTATTTTAAAAACACAGCTATGACCCTGATGTTTTCAATCATCTGTTCCTAATGTAATTTTTTAAATTAAATGTTAATATAAATGAAATAGCTAAAAATTGGCATTACCCTAACAAAGGAAACAGTTAAAGACTTGTTTCTGGAGAACAAATAATTTACTTTACCTTGAACTGCAAATTAGAAGAAAATTATATATTATAGATATTTTTTGAATATTAGATATATCTAAATATAAGAGTTCAGAGTTTTTATTGTCTTTCATAAATAACCGTTCCATGCACATGTGGAGTAGGCATTCACCTAAATGGAATAGATAAAGGAACTCCACACAAGCATAGTCACACATCACTTAATAATGGGGATACTTGCTGGGAAATGTGTCATTAGACAATTTTCTCATTGTGTGAACATTATAGAGTATATTTATATAAACTTAGATGGTATAGCTTATTACACCCCTAGGATATATGGTATAGCCTAAGGCTCCTAGGCTATAAACATATACAACATGCTACTGTACTAAATACTGTAGATCATGGTAGCACAGTGGCATGGATTTGTGTCTAAATATAGAATGGGTACAGTCATTAGTCTGATAATTTCTCTGCACTAAATAAAAGTAGGTGCACTGTCTCTAGAAAGTCATTATCTGAATTACATTGTTATCTGGCAGGGTATGATTTCTTTGTCATTACTCTAGGACATTAATGTAAGCTGGATTTTTGTTTTATTTTATTTTAACCTAGAGTAAGACATTCTTACCTCTGCAGGATCAAAAAGACTTGCTTGGACAGGAAAACAATAGTAGATGGAAATTTCAATCAAGATCATAAAAAGTTTTCAAATTAAAATTTCGTGTCCAGAATATGGCACTGGGGAAAGCAGTACATCTCCGTAGTAAAGACAACTTCTGATGTACCTTGTCTCTCTTAATTGGAAAAGAAACTCATGTAACCAGGTATGAGAATGAAGGTCAAAAGTGAGAAAGGACAATATCAAATCCTACATAGATCAGTCTCTTAGAATGTTGACTTGAGTGAACATCGACATGAGATAATGTTTAAGAAAAAGCAGAAAAAATAGGTATGTATACGAACTAGAATATGGTGGTAGGGGGAATGGCATCAAAAGGGCAAGAAGTCTAAGGGCAAACTTTCCTAATTTCCTTAGGTCTATTCTGCATTCACAGTTTATAGGTGTAGGAGATCGCGCAGAGTAGTGGGAGAAACTATAGGGAAAGGAACAGGCCTTCTGAAAGGTCAGAAAGCTATGCAAAGCTTTGGGGAAGAATAGCTGAAGGCAGCTGTTCTCTTACCCTGTGGCAGATGAAGGGGTAGGTAACAAGGGAGAGTAGGGGAATTTATCTTAAGCAGGTTTGTTTACTTATATTGACCAGGAACTGTGGGACATTCCATGAAAGGGGAACAATAAATGTTAATTACTTGCAGACTATGTTTGCTCTAGGCTTTCAGCATTATGTCTGTACTGAATAAAACCAAGCAGCTTCAGTTCCTTGGGGCGGCTGCACTTTGGGCACTTGAGCTGGGTAGTCCCCTAGCTGCTCTTACATTGCATACGTGTGTCTGAGTACTCATTTCAGCCGTCTTTGGGCCAGGGTCTGCGGGACAGACCCAGCATATAAGTGAATGATCAGGATATGTTGATTTCAACCTTCCTGAGGGCAGAAGCTGTAGTGTATGTCTATAGAATCTTCCATAAAACCTTGAATTGCGCTAGGCATAATAATGGCTTATTAATTAATTGTACAAAATAACTTTATACTCAGGAGACCCATCAGTATGTTTGTAGGGCACAAATACATGTTTCTCTCTTTTTCATTTTACTTAATAGACTATTTTAAGAACAACTTTTGATTTATAGAAAAATGGGGCAGAGAGTATCTGTATACCTCCCCATTGCCTGACTTGCACAATTCTATTATTAATGTCTTACATTACTATGGCACATTTTTATAATTAATGAATAGATACATTATTATTAACTAAATTCAATATTTTATTCAGATTTCCTTAGTGTTTACCTAATGGCCTTTTTTGTACTTCAAGATTCCATTCAGAGTACCACATTAGCTTTGATTGTCATGTTTCCTTAGGTTACCCTTGGCTTTGATGTTGTCTCAGACTTTACTTTTTATCACTTTGTTAGGAGCACTGGTGACAGACTCTCTTCTTGACAAAACATCAGTCTTCTGAGCTTTCTTTTGGACCTTGGTCCCCATCCTGGCCAGGCCTCCACAGCCTAGTTTTAACAAGAATACTGCTAAGTTGCTTTGGAAAATATTTCCCACTGTTGATATTTGTCACACTGCCCTGCCTTCAGCAATAATATTAAATTGGTTTAGCAAAAGTATCTTTTCCTTATTGTCTTTTGTGGTAATTTTTTGTCCTTTGACCCCTTAACCGGTCACTGGCTATAACTTTCCAGGTATCTATGCTATATGCAGAGCTGAAATCAATCTCTCTCCCTTATCGTGATGATCTTATAGCACCTATTGCAATAGTCCTGAATAAATTCTGCCTTATGGTTTTAAAAAGTGTGGTAGTTAACTTTATGTATAATTTGATTGGGCTAATAGATGCCAGATAGGTGGTAAACATTATTTCTGGCTTTGTCTATAAAAGTATTTCTGGAAGAGATGATCATTTCAATCAGTACACTATGTAAAAAAAATTACTCTCACCAATGTGAGCTGGCCTCATTCAATTCAGTGAGGTACTACAAAGAACAAAAAATGCACATAGGTAAAATTTACTGTTCAGGAGCTGGAATATTCATCGTCGGTATCCAGCTTCTTTTGCCTATGGATATCAGTGCCCTGGTTCTCAGGCATTCCCACTCAGACTGAAAATACTTACATTATGAGCTCCCTTCATTTTCAGGCCTTTGGACTTGAATTGGATCTATAGCACTGGCTTTCCTAGGCCTCCAGCCTGCAGATGGCTGATCACAGGACTTCTTATCCCCCATAAACACATGACCCAATCTTTCAAAATAAATCTCTTTCTGCAAATCTCTCTTTGTATCCTATTGGTTCTGCTTCTCTGGAGATCTCTGACTAATACAAATATTCGCATATATTTTTCTTTACTACTGGTCAAGATGTTCCCCTATTAGAATTTGCCTGATGTTTTCTTCCCCATGATTTTATTTTCATGATTAAATTGATGATATGGGTTTAGGAGAGGAAAATCAGAGACAAAGTGGAATTTTAATCATATTATATCTAGGTATATACTTGATTTATGATTAATTATGTTGATATTGATTACTAGCTGAAGTAGTAGTATTAAGATTGCTCCACTTTAAAATTAATTTTATTTTATTAAGATATAGTGTACTCTAGAGGAAAGTCACTATATGCAGTCCACATTTAAAGAATGGAAAGTTATCTTCCACTTCCTTTAGAGAGGAGTATTTACATAAATGATCTGGATTCCAAGATGGAAGATTTGCCTCTTTCCCACAATTTTAATTTATTCAATAATTCATTTATTTATTTCTGTATGAATTCATAGATATTTATTTTAGACTTTGTATCACTCTCTGGCACTACATTAGCTGTTTTATTGATCAAATTGTGCCAGGTTTGGGTACTTAGAGCTTTTTCATTTGACTTCTGTATCCCTTTGATATAACTCCATCAATGTTATTTTGTTTTGAACACACACATATTTTCTGGCACTACTAGAATCTTCATGGTCATCTTCTATATTTCCTACTGCAATCCCGGTATCAGCCATTTCTCAAAGAAGTCCTGGATCTTTTGAAGAAAGAATGAAACCAAGACGTAGGCCCTAACTTTCTTGTTACTACTAGAATGCTATATCTTTTAGGCACTCTGCTGACAGAGCAAAGAACTATTTATGTGTATACCTACCTATTTATATACACACATGTATAAATAAGTCTCCGTTTTACCGTCTATCTATATATTTAAACATGTTTATTTTTTGATGCATCCAACTCCAGCGCATTACCATATGGATTATTTGAGCCTGTTCTTGCTTTACCATAACCTTCCAGTACAAAAGTACAACCTGATTCCCACCATCTGCTACACATTTATGTAATTGTTCAATTTTTTGTTTGTTTGTTGGATTGTTTGTTGAAAGTGATTTATTTAGAGAGAGAAAAAGGAGAAGCAGGGAAAAACAGCTAACTCTCACACTGAGTGAGAGAATCCAGAAAGATGGAATCCAGGGGAGAAAAGCAGCTTCCACACTGAGTGGAAGGGAATAGAGAGAGAGAGATGGAGTTTAGGAGGGGAAGACAGGTTACCATGAGAGAGTGTGGAAGGGGACTCCAGAAGGAAAATCCAGGAGAGAGAAAGATGGCTTCCATGAAGGGAATGTTCATGGAAGGGGATCCAAACATGGAGTCCTGTAATTGTTCAATTTTAATATACATGTATACGAGTATCAGAATTGTTGACTAACACCCTGATATGGTTTGGATCTGTGTTCCTGCCAAACCTCATGTTAAATGGTAATTCCCAATGATGGAGGTGAGCCTGGCGGCAGGTGATTGTATCATGGGGGTGGATTTCTTGTGAATGGTTTCACACCATCCCCTTGGTATTGTCTTGGTGATAGTGAGTTCTCATGACATCTGGTTGTATAAAAGTGTGTAGCACCTCCCCCTTCTTCTCTCTCTTGATCCTGCTCCCACCATGTAGGATGCCTCATACGCCCTTCACATTCTGTTTATAATTGTAAGTTTTCTGAAGCTTCCCCAGAAGCTGATATTGCTATGCTTCTTGTACAATCTGCAAAATCATGGGCCAACTAAACTTCTTTTCCTTATAAATTACCCAGTCTCCGGTATTTATTTACAGCAATGTGAGAACAAAAGTAATACATAATATTGGTACCAAGAGTGGCATATTACTATAAAGGTACCTAAAGACGTGAAAGCCACTTTGGAACTGGGTAACAGGCAGACATTATAAGAATGTGTAGAACTCAGAAGATAGGAAGATGAGGGAAAATGTGGAACTTTCTAGAGACTTGTTGAATGGCTTTGAACAAAATGCTGATAGTGATAGGGACAATAAAGTCCAGGCTGAGGTGGTCTCAGATGAAGATGGGAAACTTATTGGGAACTGGAGCAAAGGTAACATTTGTTATGGTTAAGCACAGAACTTGGACGCATTTTTCCCTTACCCTAGGGATTTGTGGAACTTGTGAATGATGATTTAGAGTATCTGATGGAAGAAATTTCTTAGTAGCAAAGTGGTCAAGATGTTCTCTGGCTGCTTCTATCAGCCTATGTTCATATGCATGAACAAAGAAATGACCTGAAACTGAAACTTATATTTAAAAGGGAAGCAGAATGTACATTTTGAAAATTTTCATCTTGGATGTGTGGTAGAAAAGAAAAACCCATTTCAGGGAAGCACTTCAGGCAAGCTTCAGAAATTTGCATAAGTAAAATGGAGCCAAGTGCTAATAGCCAAGACAATTAAAAAAAAAAAAAAAGGCCTGCAAGGTATTTCAGAGATCTTCACAGCAGCCTCTCCCATCACAAGCCCAAGAGTCTAAGGGAAAAGAATGGTTTTGCAGACCAGGCTCAGGGCCCTGCTGCCCTGCACAGTCTCGGGACACTGTTCCTTTCATCCTAGCCACTCCAGCTCCAGCTGTAGCATCAGAGTGCCCTGGATGTGAAACACGGGTTCGAAGGAGATAATTTTGGAACTTTAAAATGTAATGACGGCCCTGCTGGGTTTTGGACTTGCATGGGGCCAGGAGTCCCTTTGTTTTTGTCTGATTTGTCATTTTTTGAATGGAAGTATTCACCCAGTTCCTATACTCCCATCGTATCTTGGAAGTAACTAACATTTTTTGATTATACAAGCTCATAGGTGGAAGGGACTACTAACCTTGACTTAGATAAGAACTTGGATGTTAGAATTTTGAGTTAGTTCTGGAATGAGTTAAGACTTTGGAGGAATGTTGGGAAGGCATGATTTTAGTTTGCAATCTGAGAAGGAAACGAGATTTGGAGGGAGAAAGACAGAACAATATGGTTTGAATCAGTGTCCCTACCAAATGTTATATTGAATTACAATCCCCATTGTTGGAGGTGGCACTGGTGGGAGATGATTAGATCAAGATCATGGGGGCAGATTTCTCAAGAATGGTTTAGTACCATCCCCCTTAGTAATGTCTTACTGATAGTGAGTGAGTTATGGTGATGCCTGGCTGTTTAAAAGTGTGTAGCACCCCTGACCCCTTGCTCCTGCTCCCACCATGGGATGCCTTGCTTCCCCATTGCCTTCCACCATGGTTGTAAGTTCCCTGAGGCCTCCCCAGAAGCTGATTTTGCTATGCTTCCTGTACAGCCTGCAGAACCATGAGTCAACTAAACTATATGTATATTACCCAGTCACAGATATTTATTTATAGCAATGTGAGAATGGAATAATACACACTCCTATGAATATGAACATTGTTAACAAGAGTACAGTACTTATGGGCAAGTCCTTTTTCTTATTTAGCTTTGCATTCTGTAGTCATTTTTTTTTTTTTTTTTTGAGACGGAGTTTCGCTCTTGTTACCCAGGCTGGAGTGCAATGGCGCGATCTCGGCTCACCGCAACCTCCACCTCCTGGGTTCAAGCAATTCTCCTGCCTCAGCCTCCCGAGTAGCTGGGACTACAGGCGTGTGCCACCATGCTCAGCTAATTTTTGTATTTTTAGTAGAGACGGGGTTTCACCATGTTGACCAGGATGGTCTCGATCTCTTGACCTCGTGATCCACCCGCCTCGGCCTCCCAAAGTGCTGGGATTACAGGCGTGAGCCACCGCGCCCGGCTCTGTAGTCATTTTTTAAGTAACTTAGGTCAGTACCTTATTCCTCTACATTCTTCAATGAGGCTTTTTCAGACATTGATAATTCAGTTAGATTTTCTTGATACAGTCTGCATTTTTTCCCAGGATCTTCTGAGATGTTCTTAATTATTTTTTATATATGCATACATGTAATGTTTACTCTATATAGTGTAAGGTTCTATGGGTTTAACAAAGACATAATAGCATGTGTCCACTATTACAGTATCACACTAATTAATTGCATTGCTCTAAAAAGTCTCTTACTTTCACATTTGCCTTCTCTACCTTCCTCACAAAACCCCTGGCAACCATAAACCTTTTTACTGTCTTTATAGTTTTGCTTTTCAAAAATGTCATGTAATTGGAATTTTAAAGCATACAACACTTCCAGACTGACTTTTTTATACTACACAATGCTTTTAAGATCTATCCATGCCTTTTGGTTGCTTTACAGTTAATTTATTTTACTTTTTGCAAAATAATACTTCAACCTATAGATGTATTGTAGTCTGTTTATGCACTATGCATTCATATATTGAAGAAAATTTTGTTTCTCATTTTTGGCAATTATATACGAAGCTTATATAAACACTTTTTTGCATGTTTTTGTACAGACATAAACTTTCAACTCAGTCGGGTAAGTAAGAACACAATTGCTAGATCATGTGGTATGATTATCTTTAGACTAGTAAGAAACTGCCACACTGTCTTCCAAACTAGCTGAACCATTTTGCATTCCCACCAGCAATAATTAAGAGTTCCCATTGCTCCATATTTGTTTTAGTTCCTTTGTGGAGCTATAACAAAATATCTGAGACTGGGTAAGTAATATATAAATAATAATCTATTACCTCACAGTTCTAAAGGCTAAGTCCAAAATCAAGGCACTGGCAGGTCACGTGTCTGCTAAGGGCCCTGGTCTCTGCATCTGATATAGTGCCTTGAACACTGTGTCCTCATAAGGCAGAAGGTATGACAGGGCAAAAAAAGGGGCCTCTCTCTACTTCAAGACCATTTTAAAGGACACTAATCTCATCTATGAGGGCAGATCTCCCATGGTCTAATAACCTCCTAAATGCCCCACCTCTTGATACTGTTACACTGGAAATTAAGTTTCCACATGAATCCTGAGGTATACAAACTTTTAGACCATAGCAACATCCTTGCCACCATTTCCTATAGTCAGTTTTATAATTTTGGCTATTTTAATAAGTATATCGTGGTATCTCATTTTTTTAACTTGCAATTACCTAATTACACATGACTTGAACATCTTTTCACATACTTATTTACTGTCTTCTTTCATGGCATGTTTGTACAGTCTTTTGTCCATTGACTGAGTTGTTTGTTTCTTGTTGTTGAGTTATAAGCATTCTTTGTATATTTTGGGCACATGTCCTTTATCAGATATGTTTTTCACAAATACTGTTTTTCCAGTATTTAACTTCTTTTTTCAATGTCTGAACAGCATAAATTATTCAGTAGAAATTTTAAATTTTATTAAAGTCCAATTTATTAATTTTTATTTCATGAATTCTGCTTTCGTTAATGTATCTAAAAAAACTTCTAAAACCAAATGCCATCTATATTTTCTCTTGTTTTCTTCCATTAGTTTTATAGTTTTGCATTTTACCTTCAAGTCTCATTCATTTTGAGTTAATTATTGTGAAAGGCATAAAGACTGTGTCTAGATTTTTTTTTTCTTATATAATATACATCCAATTATTCTAGGACAATTTGCTAAAAGATTATTCTTTCTCCATTAAATTGCCTTTTGTTTATTTGTTCTCGTTTTTTGACAAAGACCTGTTGACTATATTTCTGTGGGTGTATTTTTGAATTTTCTATTATGTCCCATTAATCTATATGTCTGTTCTTTTACTAATGAAATGTTATCTTGATTACAGTATCTTTACACTGTGCCTGAAGTTAGTAGGTCATATATGCAAATTTTTTCTTTTCCTTCAGTATTTTGTTGGCTATTAAGAGTCCTGGCTGGGCATGGTGGCTCAAACCTCTAATACCAACATTCTGCGAGTCCGAGCAGGGTGGATCACCTGAGGTCAGGAGTTCGAGACCAACCTTGCTAACATAGCGAAACCTCATCTCTATTAAAAATACAAAAATTAGCCAGGTGTGGCTGCACACACCTGTAGTCCCAGCTACTTAGGAGGCTGAGGTAGTAAAGTTGCTGGAAACTGCGAGGCAGAGGTTTCAGTGAGCCATGATCATGCCACAGCACTCCCGGGTGACAGAGCGAGACTCTAACTCCAAAAACAAAATAAGTCCTTTGCCTTTGCCATCTCATATAAACTTTAATATTAATTTTTCAATAACCACAAAATATCTTCCTGAAATTTTATTTCACATACATCAATTTGGGAAAAATTTATACCTTAACAATGTTGAGTTTTCTAATTCATAAATATAGAATACATCTTCATTTACTTATATCTGTGACTTCTTTCATTAGTGTTGTAGTTTTCTGTGTACAAGTACTATACATACTTTATTAAATATACACTTAAGTGTTTTTTGCATTGTTTTTTAGTTATAAAGCAAATTACAATTTTTAACTTTTTAAACTTATTTTTAACCTGTGTTCATTTCTGATAAAAATAATTTACATTTTTTTCTTTTGCTTTTCAAATTTTATTTTAGATTCAGGTGGGACACAAAAGGTTTGTTACCTGGGTATACTATGTAATGCTGAGAGGTTTGCAGTATGAAAGATCCTATCACCCAGGCTTGAGAAGAATACCCAACAGTTTTTCAACCATTGTCCCTTGCAGTAGTCCCCAGTACCTATTGTTGCCATCTTAATGCTCATTAGTACCCAATGTTTAGCCCCACTTCTATCTGAGAACATGCGGTATTTGGTTTTCTGTTCTTGTGCTAATTTGCTTAGGATAATGGCCTCCAGCTGCATCCATGTGCTGCAGAGGATATGATTTTGTTGATTTTTATGGCTTCATTGTATTCCATGGTGTATATGTACCACACTTTCTTTATCCAATCCACTGTTAGAGGACACCTGGGTCAATTGCATGTCTTTGCTATTGTGAATAATGCTGTGATTAACATACATTTGCATGTGTCTTTTTGATAGAATTATTTGTTTTCCTTTGGATATATATCCAGTAATGGGATTGCTGGGTTATATTGTAGCAAGTTCTTTGACTAATCTCCAAACTGCTCTCCAAGGAGTCTGAATTAATATACATTCCCACAGATGGTGTATGTGATGGTTAGTATTAGGTATCAACTTGACTAGACTGAAGAATTCCTAGATAGCTGGTAAGGTATTGCCTGTGGAGGTATTGCCGGAGGAGATTGACATTTGAGTAAGTGGACTGGGAGAGGAATACCCACCCAAAATGTGGTGGTCTCCATCCAATCAGTTGCCAGCAGGACTAGAAAAAAGTGGGCAGAAGAAAGTGGACTATAAATTGGCTTTCTTAGTCTTCTGGCTTTCATCTTTCTCCTGTGCTGGATGCTTACTTCTGTTCCTCCTGCCCTTGGACATCAGATTCCAAGTTCTTCAGCCTTTGGACTCTTGGACTTACACCAATGGTTTGCTGGGGGCTTTTGGGCCTTCAAACACAAACTAAAGGCTGCATTGTCAGCTTGTCTGATTTTGAGGCTTTTGGTCTTGGACTGAGCCACTACTGGCTTCTTCTGCAGATTGCAGGTGGCCTTTCTGGGACTTCACCTTGTGATTATGTAAACAAATTCTCCCTAATAAACTCTTTTTCATATACACATATATCCTATTAGTTCCGTCCCTCTAGAGAACCCTGACAAATACAGTGTATAAGCATTCACTTTTCTCAGCAACCTCACCAACATCTATTGTTTTTGAATTTTTAATAAAAGACATTCCGAATGGTTTTAAAAAGTACCTTATTTTGGTTTTGATTTGTATTTCTCTGATGATTAGTGATGTTGAGCATTTATTCATATGTGTGTTGGACACTTGTATGTCTTCTTTTAAGAGGTTTCTCTTTATGTCTTTTGCCCATTTTTTAATGGAGTCATTTATTCTTCACCTGTTCGGTTCTTCAATTTACCTATAGACTTCGGATATTAGACCTTTGTCAGATGCATAGTTTGTAAATATTTTCTCCCATTCTGTAGGTTGACTCTTTACTCTGTTTATAGTTTGTTTTGCCGTGCATAAGCTCTTTAATTAGGTCCCACTTGTCCATTTTTTGGTTTTGTTGCATTTGCTTTTGAGGACTTAGTCATAAATTCTTTCCCAAGGCTAATATCCAGAGTGGTGTTTCCTATGTTTTGGTTTTGGATTCTTATGTTTTGAGGTATTACATTTGAGTCTTTAACGCATCTTAGTTTATTTTTGTTTATGATGAAATGTAGGAGTCCAGTTTAATTCTTTTGCATATGCCTTGCTAGCTATCCCAACACTATTTATTGAATGGGGAGTCCTTTCCTCATTGATTATTTGTATTGACTATTGAAGATTAGATGGATGTAGGTGTACATCTTTATTGCTGGATTATATATTATCTTCCATTGTTCTAGGTGTCTGGTTTTTTATATCAGATCCATGGTATTTTGGTTACTGTAGACTTACAGTATAATTGGAAGTTGGGTAATGTGATGACTCTGGCTTGGTCTTTTTCCACATGAACACTTTGGTCCTCTGGGCTGTTTTTTGTTTCTCTGTGAATTTTAGAATAATTTTTACCAATTCTGTGAAAAAAAATTACATTGGTAGCTTGATAGGAATAGTGTTGAATCTGTAGTTCCTCTGGACAGTATGAACATTTTAATGGCATTAATTCTTCCAATCTAGGAGCATAGAATGCTTTTCCATTTGTTTATGTCACCTGTGATTTCTTTTTGCTTTTTATAAATAAATTTTTTTAAATTTATTTTTATTGTACTTTAGGTTCTAGTTTCTTTTAGCAGTGTTTTATTATTATTTGTGTGTGTGTGTGTGTGTGTGTGTGTGTGTGTGTGTGTGTAGATCTTTAACCTTATTGGTTAGGTGTATTCCTAGGCATGAAATTTTGCATATTAACAGTATATTTTTTGATAATGTGATAATTACTTATGTAGTCTTAGGAGTTATTGTCAATTACTTGTGATTAGTAGACTTTATTTTTTAAAAAATATTGTTAACTTATCTCTTTGTTCTTTTCCTTGGCTAACCTTGCTAGAGGTTAAAAGATTTTATTCATCTTTTCAAAAACCAGATTTGGCTTTTCCTTTTTTTCTGTATTATTTTTGCTTTTAATTTTATTGATTTATAGACTTCATTTAAGTCATTTATTATTTTACTTTTTGTAGGCTGTATTTTCCATTTTATTATTTAGTTTTATAAGATGGCCTGAGATTACTGATTACAGGGATTTATTCTTTTCAAATTTATGCATTTAATTCTATACGTTTTCCACTCTTCACTGATTTTGCTGACTTTCACAAATTTTTATGCCATATTTTTATTTTTATTTAGTTCACAATATATGTTTTTTAAACTTACCTTGAGTGTTTTTCCTTGATACATTTATTATTTAAAAGTTTAGTGCTTAATCTTGAAATATTTTTAAAGTTATCAGCTATCTTTTTCCTATCGATTTAAATGTTAATTTCATATGATCTAAGAACATATGTTATATGATTTCTATTCTTTTAAATTTGTTAAGGTAACGTGATATTTTAAAAAAATAGTCAAAAGGAAACCTAATAAGCCCATCCCACCTAAAACACAGTGAATAAGCTAGCAAAAACAATCAGAATCAGCTTTTTAGTACTCCAAAATGTAATAAAAACTTACAGAAACCAGGGGAAAGGTTTTTGAAAAAATGATAGCTGAGTTAGTGAAAGAGCTGTGCGGCATTTTTATTTACTTTGGTACCATCCTCTACTACTCACTTTGGTGATCGCCTTGAAGACAATAGGCTGCATTACTGAAAGAAATTTTTAGTACTGGTTTTCTAGTAGCAGACGGAAAAGTAATACCTCATTCCTAAAAAACTATTGTTGTTTGTTTTTATAGAGCCAACTTGGAACTTTTTCAGAGCTGGAAATACTACTTGGATTAAAATTGGTCAAAAAGTGTTCAAGGTAAGACTTGAGGCAGAGCAAGATGACAGAATAGAAGGCTCCACTGAGTGCCTCTCTTGCAAGGACACCAATTGAACAAATATATACACAAAAGAAACCTTCATAAGAACCAAAAATCAAGTGAGCAGCCATAATACCTGGTTTTTACCTTATATAATTGAAAGAGGCAGTGAAAAGGTAGGTAAAAATCTTTAATAGCCAAAACACCACCCATTCACCATCCGTGGGCAGTGGTGGCCTAGTGTGGAAACATTTCAGTGCACTAGGGTGAGGGAGATCACAGAATTTGTGAGGCACTCAACTCAGTGCCATCCTACTATAACAGACACAAGAAAAACCCCTACCAAACTCTGCTGATTCCCACCAAGGAAAGGAGCATTTAAAACAGCCCTAACCAGAGAGGAATTACTAATACCAGCAGTGGGAACATGAGTTCCCATGTTCCTCACCACTGCTTGCTAAAGTGCCTTGGGGCTCTAAATAGTCTTGCACCTTAAGTACTAACATTACCACAGAAGGGAAGAGCACCAGGCATGCTCTTGAAGCCCCAAATTTGAAGACTTGGCTCTTGGACCACATTTTTGGAACTGTCCTAGGACACAGAGGATCCCACTGCCCTGAAGGATGAGTTCCAGGCCAGGCAACAGTCACCAGAAGCTGACTTAAGAGACCCTGGGTCTTAAGGGAACATCAGTGATAGACTGGCAATTCTCCCCATAGGCCTGTGGTGGTGGTGGTGGCCACGAGGTGAGGATCTTCTGCCTTTGGAAAGGGAATAGAAAAGTAGGAAGGACTGCATCTAGTGTTTTGAATGCCAGCTCAGCTGCAGTTCAATAGAACACCAAGTAGACGTCTAAGAATCTTGACTCTTGTCCCTGGCTCCCAGATGGCAACTCTAGACATACTTGGGGTCTAAGGGAAGTTGCTGCCCTGAAGTAAGGACACAGACCTGGTTGTATTTGCCGTATGCTGGTTTTAGACCCCTGTTGCCTTGAGCAAGCATAGGCAGTAGCCAGCGAGTGGTTACAGCAGGCCTTGGGTAAGAAAGCTATGCTTTCTTCAGATCTGACCCAGCACAGTCTCACTGGTGGTGACTACAGAGGTGCTTGTCTTACACCACCTGCAGCTCCAGGTGTCTCAAAATGGAGAGAGAGAGACTCTGGAAAAAAGTAAGGGAAGAGAACAGGCGTCTCAGCCTGGTAATCTAGATAATTCTTCCAGAGCTTGTCCAAAACTATCAAGGTGGAAACTCTACAAGACTGTAAGAACCACAGAGTTACTGCAATTAGGATACCCCCTAAAGAAAAAACAGCTTAGATGCAAGGATGGTTCAGCATATGCAAAGCAATCTACATGGTATACCTTATTGACAGAACGAAGGACAAAAATGATTTAACAATTTCAACTGATGCTGAAAAAGCATTGGATAACATTCAATATCCTTTTGTTATAAAAATCCTCAAAAAGCTGGGAATAGTAGAAACATACTGCAACACAAGAAAAGTCACATATTATAGACCCACAGCTAGTATCATACTGAATGGAGAAACACTGCTACATCAAGGTGTATTGGTGAGACTGTAACAATACTATCTTGATAGTAATCACTCTTCTGAATTATAAAACAAAGGTTGGTATTTACTGTTTTTGAACATTATATACATGGAATCATATTTTATTTGCTATTTTGTTTTCTAGTTTTGTTTTTTTTTTTTTCTTTTTGGTTTTACAAGCATTCCTACTCTTACTGTTATGCTTGCCGGATTCATCTGTGCAGCTCTGCATAGCTGTAGTTCATTCATTCTCATTACTTTGTGTATATATTCCATTGTGAATATACTATAGTTTACATATCCAAACTGCTATTGATGAGTATTTGGGTGGTTTTCCGTTTGGGTTTATTATAAATAATACTACGACGAACATTGTTGTGTATGTTTTTTCATGAACATATGTGTGCATTTTTATTGTAGGAATGGTTAAGTCTTAGGATGTGCACATGTTAAGCTTTAGTATATAATACAAAGTAGTTTAACAAAATGATGATCACAGTTAATTCCTCAATTAGTGGTGTATGAAAATTCCAGTTGTTCCATTTACTCTCCAATACTTCATCTTTTCTGCCTTTTTTTTTTTTAGCCTTCTTTCTGGGAGTATAATAGTATTGTCTAGTACATTTAAGTTAAACACAGTTTCAATATGTTTATTGGTGATACAAATATTCTCTTTAGCTTATTTTTCTATTAAATTATCTCTTTTGCCTATGGATTTGTAATAGTTTTTTATATGATCCAGGTATTAGTCATTTGCAATATGTGTGTTGCAAATTCCTTCCCTAATTTTGTGTTTTGCTTTTTTGTTTCCTTAAGGTATATTTAAGTAAAAAAAAATACATTCAAATGTAGCTACATTTATTTATTTTTAAGTAAGATACAGTATGTGGTGAACGGCTCAAATTCCTATTGCAATGATTGGATAAAGCAAATAAGGTACAAATGTCATATTTTAAAAGGCATTGAAGCAATGGGTATTATAAACAAAAAATTCAAGAGAGGGAAAATAATTATTCTGAGGTGAGCTGATAATTGACTCCCACATCTCCCATCCTCCGTCCTCCCTCTGACAGGCATTTGCTATTTCCCATTGCAAGCTGTAGATCAGGCTTGGTCCAGCATTATTTTCTTTTATAATTTTATAGTAAGACAAACTGTTACTTACTTAAACAAGGAAATATGTCTAAGGATTAAATATCAGTGTAAAAATATTTACTGTTTTTATCCTTTCTCCAAATCAACGTATTGTTATACCTTGACTATAATAGCAAAATCCTTTATTTGAGCAAGTAATAGTGTACCATAGTAATGTAAGTAGGCTTTTAATAAGTTACTCTAAAATATGATTATGGAAATTAGGTTACATTGATACATTCACATAATAAACTACATTTCACAGTAGTTTCAATTTGAAATTTGCAAATCTGTAACCAATATCCTCAAGGTGGCCTCAAGTTCATTGTGCCTTTCTTATTATATGAAAATGTTTAATAGCACTTCAGTCTCTGAAAATTAGAGTATGCAATTGAAATTTAAGTAAAGGGTCCATAAAGATACATTAAACCATAAGTTTCTGCAGACACAAAATTATGGCAGAAGGTCCTATACATAAAACAGAATCTCCTACATTCAAATTGATTATGTTTCTATTTAACAATAAAAATAGAATCATAGCTTTAAGTCTAATTAGAAATACAAAGTTTTTGCTTTCTAATTGCATTTGGAATTTATTAAGCAGTTTCTTAATTGGGAGATTTTTAATGAACAAAGTCATAAATCTCAAAGGTATAACAAATTTCATAAATATAAATCCAAAGTGAAAATGTAGCACAATTATAGGTATTTTTTAAAATAAGAAAACACTTTTTAATAGAATAACATTGTCATTCTAAACAATAATTTTTAATATCATCTGATTGTGAGCCATTTGTATAAGTGCCATGTATAAACAAACACACATTTAAAAAGCATTCTAACAATGAGAACAGGGAGGGGAGCATCACACACTGGGGTCTGTGGGGGGGAAATAGGGGAGGGACAGCAGGGGGTGGGGAGTTGGGGAGAGATAGCATGGGGAGAAATGCCAGATATAGGTGATGGGGAGGAAGGCAGCAAATCACACTGCCATGTGTGTACCTATGCAACAATCTTTCATGTTCTTCACATGTACCCCAAAACTTAAAATGCAATAAAAAAATTAAATTAAAAAAAAAGCATTCTAACAATGGTACTACTGTAAATGATAATTTTAGGAACTGAAAAATTTGTCATGACGATCAACTACTGTGTTAATTTTGATTTAATGCCATAAAACTTAGCAGACAGTATATAGCCCTTTTGTTATTTTTCAATAGTTACTAGTAGTTTGCAGCAAATATCTTCTTTTTTACCACCTGCCTCACAAATTGAATATTTCACAGAGGTTAACACTCTCATGAAGTTTACACAAAAGTTTTCGGAGGATTGAAATTGCGTGGGACTCCTTTGAGAGTGATCAAGAGATGACATGAAAAAGTTGCATGTCTGTTCTTACTCACAGCAGTTAACAGAAAAGACAGCATGAAAAATCTCCACAGAAACTGAACCTTTTCATCCAGCTCAATAGCTTAAAAAACGTCGGGGAGTCTTCTATTTCCATCCAAGTAATTTAACATAGTGTATTTTAAGCATGAAAGATTAATTAAAACAAAAGGGTGAAAGTGATGTTTTCTTTACATATTTGTTAAAATTCAATGGATTTTTAAAATCATAAAATTGCTTTATTTTCAGACACCATTTCTTCCTTCCCTCCTATGGAGCAGTGTGTGTCCTTCTGGAAACTTTTTGATTGACAATTAGAATCTGGTGAATTTTTAACCTCTTCAAAAGTTAAAGCAAAGCATGCATTAAATTTTGCTTGCAAAATGCTCAATCCCAGAGATATATTTTTTTAAAATCCACAGACATTCTTATTAAATAATTTGTAATAACCCATTTTTTTACTTTTTCTATGAATTACATTTTTTAATTTAATTTATATTTAAAATTCAAATTTTAAATTGACATTGAAATTTACATTTTAAACTTTAAAAATAATTTTTAAAATTTTTAAAAAACTTTATTTTTTTAATTGCACTTTAGGTTCTGGGGTACATGTGAAGAACATGCAGGATTGTTTCATAGGTACATACATGACAATGTGGTTTACTGCCTCCATCCCCCCATCAACTGTATCTGGCATTTCCCCCCATGTTATCCCTCCCCAAACTCCCCATCCCCCAGCTGTGCCACCCCTAGTCCCCCCGAAACAGATCCCAGTGTGTGATGCTCCCCTCCCTGTGTCCATGTGTTCTCATAATTCAACACTCACCTATGAGTGAGAATATGCAGTGTTTGATTTTCTGTTCTTGTGTCAGTTTGCTGAGAATGATGGTTTCCAGATTCATCCATGTCCCTACAAAGGCCATGAACTCATCGTTTTTAATGTCTGCATAGTATTTCATGGTGTATATGTGCCACATTTTCTTTGTCCAGTATATCATTGATAGGCATTTGGGTTGGTTCCAAGACTTTGATATTGTAAACAGTGCCACAATAAATACACGTGTACATGTGTCTTTATAATAGAATATTTGTAATCCTTTGGGTATATACCCAGTAATGGGATTGCTGGGTCAAGTGGAATTTCTGTTTCTGGGTACTTGAGGAATCACCACTCTGTGTCTTCCATACTGGTTGAACTAATTTACACTCCCACCAACAGTGTAAAAGTGTTCCTATTTCTTCACGTCCCCTCCAGCATCTGTTGTCTCCAGATTTTTTAATAACTGCCATTCTAACTGGTGTGAGATGGTATCTCAATGTGGTTTTGATTTGCATTTCTCTAATGACCAGTGATGATGAGCATTTTTTCAGATGTTTGTTGGTCTCATGTATGTCTTCTTTTCTAAAGTGTCTGTTCATGCCCTTCTCCCACTTTTGAATGGGTTTGTTTGTTTGTTTTCTTGTAAATCTGTTTTAGTTCTTTGTAGATTCTGATTATTAGCCCTTTGTTAGATGGGTAGACTGCAAAAATTTTTCCCATTGTGTTGGTTGATGGTTCACTCCAATGATTGTTTCTCTTGCTATACAGGAGCTCTGGAGTTTAATTAGATCTCATTTGTCTATTTTGGTTTTTGTTGTCAATGCATTTGGTGTTTTAGTCATGAAGTCCTTGCCTATGCCTATGTCTTGAATGGTTTTGCCTAGGTTTTCTTCTAGGATTTTTACGTTGTTAGGGATTGTGTTTAAGTCTTTAATCCATCTGGAGTTAATTTTAGTGTAAGGTGTCAGGAAGGGGTCCAGTTTCTGCTTTCTGCACATGGCTAGCCAGTCTTCCCAACACCATTTATTAAAAAGGGACTCCTTTCCCATTGCTTGTTTTTGTCAGGTTTGTCAAAAATCAGATGGTTGTAGATGTGTGATGTTGCCTCCGAGGCCTCTGTTCTGTTCCATTGGTCTATGTCTCTGTTTTGGTACTGCTACCATGCTGTTTTTATTACTGTAACCTTGTAGTATAGTTTGAAGTCATGTAGCAAGATGCCTCCAGCTTTGTTCTTTTTGCTTAGGATTGTCTTGGCTATGCAGGCTTGATTTTGGTTCCAAATGAAGTTTAAAGTGGTTTTTTTCCATTTCTGTGAAGACAATCATTGGTAGCTTGATGGGGATAGCATTTAATCTGTAAATTACTTTGGGCAGTATGGCCATATTCACGATATTGATTCTTCCTAACAATGAGCATGGAATATTTTTCCATTTGTTTGTGTCCTCTCTTATTTCATTGAGCAGAGGTTTATAGTTGTCCTTGAAGAGGTCCTTTACATCCTTTGTTAGTTGTATTCCTAGGTATTTTATTCTCTTTGTAGCAATTGTGAACGGGAGTTTACTCTTGATTTGGCTCTCTGTTAGCCTGTTATTAGTGTATAGGAATGCTTGTGATTTCTGCACATTGATTTTTGTATCCTGAGACTTTACTGAAGTTGCTTATCATCTTAAGGAGATTTTTGGGCTGAGACAATGGGGTCTTCTAGATATACAATCATGTCATCTGCAAATAGAGACAATTTGACTTCCTCCTTTCCTAATTGAATAAACTTTATTTCTTTTTCTTGCCAGATTGCTCTGGCTAGAACTTCCAATACTATATTGAATAGGAGTGGTGAGAGAGGGCATCCTTGTCTAGTGCCAGATTTCAAAGGGAATGCTTCCATATTTTGCCCATTCAGTATGATATTGGCTGTTGTTTTGTGGTAAATAGCTTTTATTATTTTGAGATTGAGAGTTTTTAGCATAAAGAGCTGTTGAATTTTGTCAAAGGCCTTTTCTGCATCTATTGAGATAATCATGTGGTTTTTGTCTTTGGTTCTGTTTATGTGGTGGATTATGTTTGTAGACTTGTGTATGTTGAATGAGCCTTGCATCCCCAGGATGAAGCCTACTTGATCGTGATGGAAAAGCTTCTTGATATGCTGTTGCAATCGGTTTGCCAGTATTTTATTGAAGATTTTTGCATCTATGTTCATCATGATATTGGCCTGAAGTTTTCTTTTTTAGTTGTGTCTCTGCCACGTTTTGGTATCAGGATGATGTTGGTCTCATAAAATGATTTGGGAAGGATTCCCTCCTTTTTCATTGTTTGGAATAGTTTCAGAAGTAGTGGTACGAGAACCTCTTTGCACATCTGGTAGAATTCAGCTGTGAACCCATCTGGACCTGGAATTTTTTGGGGTGGTAAGCTATTAATTGCTGCCTCAACTTCAGCCCTTGTTATTGGTCTATTCAGGGTTTCAACTTCTTCCTGGTTTAGACTTGGGATGGTACAAGTGTCCAGGAATTTATCCATTTCTTCCAGGTTTACTGCTTTATGTGCATAGAGTGGTTTGTAGTAATCTCTGATGGTAGTTTGTATTTCTGTGGAATCGGTGGTGTTATCCCATTTATCATTTTTTATTGCATCGATTTGATTTTCTCTCTTTTCTTTTTTATAAATCTGGCTAACAGTCTGTCTATTTTGTTGATCTTTTCAAAAAACCAGCTCCTGGATTTATGGATTTTTTGAAGGGTTTTTTGTGTCTCTATCTCCTTCAGTTCTGCTCTGAGCTTAGTTATTTCTTGTCTTCTGCTAGCTTTTAAGTTTTCTATCTTCCTTCTCCAGTTCTTTCAATTTTGATGATAGGGTGTCAATTTTAGATCTTTAATTTCTTCTCATGTGGGCATTAATTGCTATAAATTTCCCTCTGCATACTGCTTTAAAGGTGTCCCAGAGAGTCTGGTATGTTGTGTCTTTGTTCTCATTGGTTTTGAAGAACATCTTTATTTCTGCCTTCATTCCATTGTTTATCCAGTCGACATTCAGGAGCCAGTTGTTCGGCTTCCATGAAGTTATGTGGTTCTGAGTTAGTTTCTTAATCCTGAGTTCTAATTTGATTGAACTGTGGTCTGAGAGACTGTTATAATTTCCGTTCTTTTGCATTTTCTGAGGAGTGATTTACTTTAATTATGTGTATATTTAAGAATGTATATTCATTCTGTGGATTTGGGGTGAAGAGTTCTGCAGGTGTGTATTAGGTCCGCTTGGTCCAGATCTGAATTCAAGTCCTGAATATCCTTGTTAATTTTCTGTGTTGTTGATCTGTCTAATGTTGACAGTGGAGTGTTAAAGTCTCCCACTATTATTGTGTGGGAGTCTAAGTCTCTTTGTAGGTCGTTAAGAACTTGTTTTACGTATCTGGGTGCTCCTACATTTTAAATTTTTAAGTGCATGAGCACTTGCCTTGGGCAAACAAAGTTTTATAAATTTGTTTTTCAGTAATTATAGTCAGTTATTTTCTTTATCATTTCTCTTTTTGTATACTCATTTTCTCTAAAATTTTAAGTAATATTTAGTTTTCTTACCTCATCTGTCAAGGAGAACTAAAAAGGAAAAAAAAATGCTGATTTGTTAAAAGTGAAGTACTTCCAAGATATCAGTTATATGCTGCTATTTCATTTAAAATATATATACTTTATTTAACAGTGGTGCCATTGAAAATATTCCTAAGTACTTCTGGCCAGCCATGCGCATGAACAACATGGATTCTAGTAGCAAGAGGCAACCATCTGACAAAATGTAGGTGTTTGATGTTGGAAGTCAGGCTAGGGAAACAGAACAGTGATAATATCTGCTAATAGACTTTTGAAATTGGAATAACTACTAAAATGTCCATAGAGCCACTAAGTGGGAGTCATCAGGAATTTAGCCTGAAATAGTTTCCCCATTGGTAAAAGGGATGGGGAAACCACTTTTCAGGGTTGTTGTGAGTATTTAGTGAAATGGCATGTCAGAAGTTTCTGAAACAAGGCAGTCAATAAAATTTAGATTTCCAATCCTTTTAAGTTCTAACATTAAACATTCCTCTTTTCACTTATCAAGCAGATATTAGTATTTCATTTTTGTAGCTCAGATAATGAATTCTAGTGGTATGGTAAAATATAATTCAAGAATTTTCAGAGGAATCACAATATTTTGTAGCTAAAAAAATCAGATGTGGAGAATTTTTTTTCCAACATTGAACAAGTAATATAAGGAAATATGTGAATGAATATATAAAAGTTAAATCTAAATTAAAATTAGTGTTTTATTTTATGCTAAAACATGAATTTTATAGAATATAGTAATGTATCTTAGGTTTTCTGGGACTGTACACTATTGGAAGTGCCTAGGAAATTAATGTCAGTTCTCTTAGGGAACAGCATCCTATTCTGCTGTTTTGGAGAATACTAGAATTGGGTAGAGACATCATTATGTCACTTCAAATACAATGTTAACGTAAGTGAAATCCCCCTTTTCATTCCTACCTCTAATGGTGTAAGAGGATTTTGATGAAGATAGAAACTAATGTAATAGAACTGGTGGTACATATAGACATCATTTGTTCATTGTGCTAGGTATGGTAAACCTAACCAATTTAAGCTACAATGTCTAGGGAGACAGTTTCCAAAGATGAAAAATAACTGTAACATTATTAGAAATTACTAGATAGAAAGAGATCTCTTTCAAGCTTTCAATCTGTGTATTTTTAGAGCCACTTAACCTTTTCTTACATGTCCCACATGCATTTTAAATTCAAGGTGTTAAAACTAAATTTTTTTTATACCCCAACACTCCATGTCAATGAAAGATATCAGTTTACATCTATATACTAAAACCAGAAACCTGGAAGCCATTCTGAAGTTCTCCTTCTCCATCATCTCTCTCAACCAAGCAATTACAAATGTCTTTTAAATATACCTCCTGAATACCATGAAGAACCTTTAACTTTTCTATATTTTCAAAAACATCATCCTATCAGCCACTAAGAAGCCTCAGCTGGGCTACTGTAATGACCTCGTAAGTAGTCTCTTTTTTTTTTTTTTTGAGACAGAGTCTTGCTCTGTCGCCAGGCGCCAGGCTGGAGTGCAGTGGCGTGATCTCGGCTCACTGCAACCTCTGCCTCCCGGGTTCAAGCAATTCTTCTGCCTCAGCCTCCCGAGTAGCTGGGATTACAGCTGCACGCCACCACGCCCAGCTAATTCTTTTGTATTTTTAGTAGAGACAGGGTTTCGCCATATTGGCCAGGATGGTCTCGATCTCTTGACCTCGTGATCCGCCCACCTCGGTCTCCCAAAGTAGTCTTTTTCTTTGTGTCGCTTCCTATAACTCATCCTCTAAAGCTTAGTTTGACACTTTATTCTAAGCACCTAGTGTCTGGCACCTGGTAGTTTATCAATTGGTATCGTTTCAAATAATAAATACAAAAAGAAAATAAGAAAAAGTGAAATTTTGATGTTAAAAGGCAAATATGATTATTACTACATCTACCAAAAACTACTCCATGACGTTTGATTACTCTAACAATTAAATTTAATTCTATATCAAGTCCTATAGGCTTCTTAATAATCTTTGCATTATTTATATGTTCACTCTTTTCACTTGTCTCTGTCTCCACCAACGACCCTCTGTATTCTGTATTCTTCACATTTAACATCTTTCAGGTCTCCAACCATGACATTTTCTCTGTTTTCTCTAGAACTCCACAGGCTGATTCTTCTCTCTGGAATATTTTCCCCTCTCTGCTTCATCTAGACAACTCCTGCTTACTGTTAAAACCACTCCCCTGCTCATTTATTTTAGTATAACTCACCTGCATGCCCCAAGTCTTACTTGAGAACCCTATTTCTATGGTCTCAAACACCTGCTATTTCCTGCATCTTAGAAGTTAGCATATGATATCAACCTGGATGTTTGCTTTCTTCCTTATTTGCTAAATTTCCAAGAGCAGAGACCACGTCTGTTTTGTTTGTGGCGACATTACCAAACCAAGGCACGGTGACTTACAACTAGTAGGTGCTCTTTAAGTATTTGTTCAATACGTGAATGCATGAGTGAATGAAATCATATCATCTCTAGGGACATTTCTAGTCCATTTTGGAACTGACATTTCCAAGATGATGTGGTAGATGTTATAACACATGACCTCATCTCCTTTCATAAATAAAGGACTTATTCTGCAGCTGCTGGGAGTGCTGCCAGTAGAAAATCCTCAGTGGTCATCCCCTTTGAGGACTCCTCAGCTAAGGAAGGGTGTCTTGCACAAGGTTATGCCCACTTGCCAAGATGAAAATACTGATCAGGAGCATAAAGGCCGTTTCTTGCCCTAATGCAGGACAGCTCTGAAGAGTCACCCCATTCTCAGAACTCCATACAGACTAAAATCAGTCATTCCAGTCAGAATGCGTTGCATCTTTTCCACTTTCTATTGTTTATTATTCTCTAACAGAGTACTTCTAACCTCTTGCTTCTGCCTTCAGAGTCCACATTTAAGGAACCCAATCTGTGAAAGTCAGAATGGAGAAAGTCGGCGTTTGCTAAAAATTCAATAAATTAATATGGTTATTGTTGTGTTGAGTATTTGCATTTGTCCCTGCCCCTAACCCCACTCCCATATCCATTATTTACCCATCTCTATTCTGGTCTTGACCCAGGAGACTGACCTTGGTGCAATTCAGGGTATGCTACCTCAAAATATGGCACTTTGGCATTTCAGTCCTAAGATCCTCATTTAAGAGATTCTCTCTATATGTATGAAGGAAAGAAACATTCTTATCTTAAAAGACACAGGAACACAAGGAAGAATATGAACAAACAAGCCTCGCTAAGTTCCCCCCAGCTAATTACCATTAGTTTATACCATTTTGTCTTCGAATTACATTTCTCCATGACTATCCACTCTTCATCACTCTTCAAAAGGTTTACCTGTTTCTTTGGGTCTTTATTTCCAAGGGTTCCTGTGTCATGTAAGATTTACATCAAATATATTTGTAAGTTTTTCTCACATTATTATGTCCTTTGGTAAAGGAGCCTCAGCCACAAACCTAACATGGGAAGAAAGGGAGTTTTTTCTTTCCTGCAACATCCACGTCAGAATGTACTACCTGAGCTACCTTGCTGGTGTTCTTCCCAGTTGTGTAAAGCCAGAGGAAGGCAGAAGCAAGAGATGAGATAATGAGACAAAAGAGGCCGAGTTTTTTTATGTTTTCTGACATTAATTCTGACACCAACTATACGATTTTATTCTTACACCAAATATATGTATTTTTCCACATCATTTCTGCAATTCTCCAATAACAACAAGGTGTTTGAAAATTCAATTCAATTCTGCCACGAACTTCTGGAGGTTAAGCAGAGAGCTCTTTAGGAGCACAGAGCTCCTAAAATCAGGGACAAAGACCAAATCCATTTTTAATTACACCATGTTATTTTTTTCCTGCTCCATCCTTGCCTCCATATTACGTTTTTAGCAGAATTTTAACGGAAGAAAGAATTTTCTGCTATTCTTTAAATTGCTCATTGCTTTACAGTAGTTCACTCCAATCTGACTCCTGCTGGACTTTGATATTACTATACTATTCTCTCCTTTTTGCCCTTCAGGTTTAAGGAAAATAGTGTCTTCCTACTGTTTCTCATCTTGGTAACCCAACATTCCTAGTTGATTCTATCTTGCCAACATCTAACAGGGGAGTGGGAGGAGATAGTATTTCCACACCCTTCCCTCTTCTTTACCAGTTGTTAAGTAAAACGTAACCTGAATTCCATAGTTGTGCAGAATGTTGTGAGGGTGTCCCATCCTACATTTGGTTAGACATAAGAAAATCCCTTTCCACTATACCATTTTACAAGAGAAATAACTGTTTAGCGTTCACTTGTATATTCCTGCAGTTTGTTTCTCATTAAACTCAGATGTATCTTTCTTTGCCCTCATACATTGAGGTCTGGCCTTGTCCACTTCTGAACTGAGCCCAGAGATCACAAAATTTTTAATTCTTAATTGAAACGTGATGAGGAATCACTAACAAAATCATTTTGTTTGTAATGACTCCTTGTCAGTTTACTGTTACTTTCCTCTCGACTATGAAAACTGTAGTATACAATCGCAGTATATCAGTCCAACTGTCATAGCAATGTGCAAAAGATTATGGTCTTCTAGATTACTATTTTAATGAAAGAAATTAAAAGCTCTACCTCATTTAAATTAACATTCGGTTAAAGTTCTTTTTATGGGAAGGGGTCACTGCAAAGCAATTCAAATAACCGTTTTTTTAAATATAAGTTTGATAAGGGCTACACAATGAGTAGTTGAAAATGAATTATTATACGAGAGTAATTGAGCTTGCTGCTTCCCGGAAATTGACAGACCACATGCATAGTAATTTTCTATGTTTAGAGAAACTGTAGAATTGGCCTTGACAAGTAAAGAGAAGAATGAGATTAACTTTTTGCACGATGGTTCTATTAAAACGGTGCCGTGGGACTTGAAATTTAAACATAGAGCTATTTATTGAAATTCTAAAATAGTTGACATGAGGAAAAAATATATTGAAAAAGATTGGGAATTTCTAATTATACCTGCCCTGATCTCTGGCCAAAGTGTAGCCTTATGGCTCAAATGGTCTAGAGTTTGTCCCTTGTTATTTGTTACCAGTGAAACAATGGTTTAGAATAGGCTTAATGGAGGAGTCAGTGAAAGAGTTTTTCTTCTACTAACTCTTGACACAATAAACCCACCATATGAGTCATCACGTAAATGTCCGTAAACCTTCAAAATGGGTCTGTTAGTTTGACTCTGTTGACATCTTAGACTCTTTTTGCTGCATTCTTTTCTTCCTCATTTCTTTTTTTCACTTCCTCCTTTCTTCCTTCCTTTCTTCTGTTCATTGTTTCTTCTTAGCTTATTTACACTAGTAATACAAAAATACATTTTCATTTTTGTGTGTAATGGGGGTATTATATAACTATATATAGTTATATCTAATATATATGGGTATATATATATATGCGTAGATATAGAGGGAGAGAGAGTGTGCAAAGCTTCATTTGCAATTCTCTTTTAGTTGTTCTCCTGTTGTGATGATAGATAACATTTTCTTTACACAGCGCTGCTGCCACTGCATGTGATTATTTCTGCTTTTTCAAAATGATGGAAACAAAAGATAAGTGAAATTACAAGCTTCTGAAAGTTGCACAGACATTAACACAGCCGTAACTTCTTCAGAAGGAAAATATCAGAGAAAATTGTCAATTACTGGACATTTTTTGAAAAGGCTTTTATTCCCAAAGCCATCACAGAGCTCCTATGTTGTCAGAGCAATATCACTTCTGTTTTTTATCTCATGGCATCACCTAGGGTTGGTTTGTGTTTTAACAGCTTTATTGAGTTATAACTGATTTCCAAAAACTTCATATATTTAATTTATATAATTTGATGAGTTTGAACATATGAGTACACCCAGTAAACCATCACAACAGTGAAGGTAATAAAGGTCTTCATCACCTCCCCGAGTTTTCTCATGTTACTTGTTTGTGTGTACATATGTGTGTGCTGTACACACGTGTGTGGAAAGAACACAACATGAGAAGTACTCTCTTAAGAACTGTTTTAAGTGCAATATATGGTATTGTTTACTGTAAGCACTGTGTTTTGAAGCAGCTCTGTAGAACTTACTTACCTTGCATAACAAACATCATTGCCACTAAATAACAGCTATCTTTCTTCTCCCCAGCCTCTAGCAACCACCATTCTACTCTTTGCTTCTATGAGTTTTAGATTACATATATAAGTGAAAAGAACCATGCAGCATTTATCCCTCTGTGAATGACTTGTTTTACTTAGCATGATGCCCTCCAGGGTCACCCATGTTGTCACATATGGCAGAATATTTTTTTAAATGCTGAATAATATCCCAATGTCCATATATATTAGATTTTATTTTTCCATGTATCTGATGATAGACATTTAAGTTGTTTCTATATCTCAGCTATTGTAAATAATGCTGCGATTAACCTGAAAGTGCAGATATAACTTTGATTTGATACCAATTTCAATTCTTTTGGAGATGTATCCCAAATTGGGATTGCTGTATCATATGGTTGTTTCACTATATTTGCTTTTTATGAAATTTCATACTATTTTTCATATCAGAAGCCTCATTTTATATTCCCACCAACAGCGTGCAAGTGTTCCCACTTCTCTACATCCTCAACAACACTTCATATCCTTTGGTGTTTTTTAATAATATCCATCCTGAGAGGAGTGAGATGATATCTGATTGTGACTTTGATTTGCATTTCTCTGATAATTAGGGACATTTTTACAGGTACTTAGGCATGAGTGGGGCAGGAGAGAGCTCTCCCCCAACCCACTAGGATGTCAGGTGATGCTTCGGCAATTATGGCATTGCCTCTCTAAAAATGATAATTTGGTAGTGCCAGAGAAAGGTCACTTCCTGATGGTGCATACCTGTTAATATCAAAATATTAATTGAATGCAGGCCCCAGGGAGAAGCAACTTCCTGGGCATGAGTGTTAAGAGACAAAAATGGTAAAGTATGATCTTCGGGAGGCACATTCCATCAGAAAAGGGAAGAAAACCTCAGATGGACAGGCTCATAATTCCCTTAACACACTGCACATGCTCAATTACAAAGAGCAAGGAAAGTACTAGGATCATGGTTAAACAGGGCACTCGACTTTCCCTTTTACCTTCACGTGCCCATTTGGATCTCTTCCAAGTGAACCTTCCTTTCTTTCCTGTTCTAAGGCCTTTTAAAATAAACTTCCACTCCTTCTCTGGAACTTGTCATGATCTCTTTTTCTGCTTTATGCTCCTCAGTTGAATTCTTTCCTCTGAGGAGGCAAGAACAGAGATTGCTCCAAATCTGCAAGAATAGGCTGCCGGTAACTTGGGGTAACTTGGTTCTTTTCAAATAATAATATTGAGGAATTCTTTATATACCTGTTGGTCAACTATATGTCTTCTTCGGAAAATTTCTCTTTATTAAAATACTTTAAGCATTTTTAAATTGTTTTATTTGGTTTTGGCTATTGAGTTAAAGGAGTTACTTATGCATTTTAAATATTATCCCATTATGATACATTGTTTGCAAGTATTTTTTCCCATTTCTTAGGTTATCTTTTCATTCTGTTGATTTTTTTTTTTTTTTTTTTTTTTTTTTTTTTTTTTTTTTTTTTTTTTTTTTTTTTTTTTTTTTTTTTTTTTTTTTTTTTTTTTTTTTTTTTTTTTTACTATTCAGAAGCTTTTTTAATCTTATGTAGTCCCATGTTTTATCTTTGCTTTCACTGTTTGAGTTTTTGGTGTGATAGCCAAAACAATCATTGCCAAGGTCAGTGTCAACAATTGTTTTCTCTACATTTTCTTCCCAATGTTTTCTGTAAAACTGTAGTTTTATAGTTTCTGGTTTTATATTTAGATTTTTAATTCATTTTGAGTAAATTTTTATGTATGGTATAATAAAAAGATTCAGTTGCATTTTTTTTGTATGTAAATATTTTCTCAGCAGAATTTATTGAAGAGAGTAACTTTTTCCTGATTATATTACCTTGCCACCCTTGTGAAATGTCAGGCAACTATATCTACAGGAGTTTATTTCTGGGCTGTCTATTCACTTCCATTGGACTATATGTCTATTTTTATGCCAGTATAATACAGTTGTAACTATAATAACTTTGTTCTATATTTTGAAGTGAGAAAATGTGATACCTCCAGATTTCTTTCTTTCTCAAGATTCTTTTGACTATCTAGTCTTTTGTGATTACATTTGAATTTTAGGATTCTTTTCTATTTATGTAAAAAATGTCATTGGGATATTTATAGGGATTGCATTGAATCATAGATTACTTTTGGTAGTATGCATACTTTAACAATATTAATTCTGCCAATCCATGGAAATGGGATATCTTTCTATTGGTGTCTACCTTAGTTTTTTTAATCAATGTTTTATAGATTTTGATGTACAAATTGTTGCAGAAGTTTTCCATAGTTCAGCTAAAGACAAGGTCCTTGTCTATCCCACAGCCATGAAAATTTAGGCTTATGGACAATCTGAAGGTTAAGTAAAGCAGAGTTTTATTCAGTGAAAAGGAAGAAAAGGGGGACATAGGGACTCTCAAAAGGCCAGAGTCCCTGCTAGAGTGCTTTCCACCTGGCTATTTGAATATAAGTTTCTACACAGGAAGAGGAAGGGCCAAGCTCCTCTCTGCTGCAAATGTTGTGAAATTCCTAAGGTTTCACCTCAGTGGGCAAGCTAGTTGGATTTTCTCCAGGAACCCCTTTCCAACTGGTTATCTCATTTCCCCCTCTAAAGAAGTGCATCTAACTGCCGTTAGATTAAGGATAAGGACAAATATTATTGTAACTGCTTCCTGCTGACAGGGGGCACTGCTTGGGGAAAACAGTAGTCAGAGCTCCCTCAGAGTCCTATCTAAGGGCCCAGCAGAAGGGGCCATCCTCAGAGGCTCCAGTTGCATGACTGTTGGGAGTGTGATGTCCTGAAGGCAAGAACAGATGAACCAGGTTTTTAGAAAACATGTCTCAAAACAAAACAAGGGGAGGGGTAAGGACAGCTGAAAGATCTCCAGGCCTTTTGCCTGTTTGTACAGGGAGAGGGAAGCCAAAAGCTTGACTGATTAAAACAACAACAACAACAAACTTGACACTTTTGCCGGCATGTTGGGCTTCTGGCTTCCCTTCGCCTGGGTCCAATCCTAAGCCAACCAGTTTAAGGTTGGGAAGCTAACTCTTTCTAGTTTGAAGGATGCATCTGAGGGGAGTGTCTTATAGTACAGAGAAAAAATTACCTATCAGTAAAGAGAGGACTGAGGAGGAGAAAGGAATAAAAAGACGGCATTTTTTCAAAGGTGTCCCAGTGGCTCAGGATGCGTTCAAAAGGGGTACAGATTGAAGATGAATAGCTACCCATCTAGAAAGAGGGGAGCAGGTGTTCCTGTTTCCTTCTCTTCCTACTAGATATCTGGGGGAAAGTGAGGGAGAGAGAGAAGTGCGTCCTCTTTCCCTCTTCAATCTTTGTATCCCTGAGTTACAGTGAACTTGGCAGGTGTCAAAGAGGCTTGCACCCATGAAGCAGGAAGACCTAGAGAATTAGAAATATCTATTCTCACTTATGTCCATTTCTTACCTACTGTCAGTAGTCTTAGAGTTCCCTAGACCTCATTTATGCCATGGATATTAACATGGTTTTTATTTATGAAATATGAAGTTTGGGGTTGGCTTAATTGGCAGGCACCAGCCACACTCACCTGTGCTGTGCTTTTTAACCTCTGTTGTCATTTGCCTCTAGATCCCTCAGATCCAGTTTTCTTTCCCAGGGCTTTGACCCAAAGCTTGGAATTGAGTCTGGGACAAAAATGTATCTTGGGGGTGGAGGGTGGGTTGCATGGACTGCTTATCATAAGCCAAATGCTAAGGTGAAACTGTGGAGCTGAGTCCTCCTCCAACAAGGGAGAGGAAAGAATGTCTTGTGATACACTCAGATAACTGATAGTTATAGTTATGCTTGCTAGGATTTGGGTGCATGGTGCTTGGCTTTTGTTAGTTCCCTTGGTTTTACTTTCTCAGAAGGAAACCTCTAGGTGATGGGCACCTTATTTATTCCCTATTTATTCCATCACCTGGCAAGATTTACAGGATAATTGCTCAGAACTAGAATATTGATCCCAGTTTGTACATTACCCATTCCTTTTGTTCTTTCTAAACTGCAGCTGGAGATTGCTGGTCGGTTCACAGAAACAAGCAGAGTTAATCTAAAATGTGGACAAAAACTTAAAAACAACTAATGAGTTTAGAATTTAGGGACAAATGTATGATAAGTTTTGGAACATAATATCTCTCTCTCCAGTCCTCATTTTTGTTAAGAAACAAATGATCATAGGACTGAGTTGTTTAAATAGACTTTAATCTTATTCTTGGCCTGATTATTTGCATAAAAGGTAGCAAGAATAATTATTTCTACATAGGTCTTTTGGATTAGTTTTGATGGAATTCTCGTCCACAAGGAATCTCAGATAAGACTTTTTAAAGCTAAGTCCCTGGTTTTGTATCCTCAAATACCTGTGAATTGGGTGATCCTTGCCTTTTAAGGTTCCAAGATAAACTTGGAACTCCTACACCTGTTTGAAAGTGACATTCTTTATTGACCACTGGTCAGGAACTCTGTACAGGAACTACAGAGATAAGGGTACAAGGCCAGTGTCCCCATTGGGCTTCTATTGGCTCTGTAAGTTGAGCTGGACTCCTTAAAGGGAAGCATAGCCTTCCAGTCTAAGTCTTGGTAAAATGACCACTTTCTCAAAACGTGTTCTGTTTCAAAAGAAAAGTGGATCCTTATTGCACTGATGCAGTTACGTTGCCATAAGTTAGTTTACTCACAGAGAGTTTCTAAATTTTGGAGTAACCAGGCAGAGAGTAACAAACACACTCCAAATTTTGTTCATAGGCATATACCTTACTCAATTATTAAAGGCTGTAAATAGTTCAAAATAAGTTTTCTTGACTATGAAAAACAAAACAAGGATCAACAATATTCCAACCAAAAATCAAAAAGGTTTCTTCAGCTTTCTGAGCCCAGTCAATTTAATTAACGCTTGTTTTGTTGATAATCATGAACATTTCAGCTCTTCCTGAGTCCTGTACATTTTCCTTTTTTCCAATGTTGCAATTTAGAAAGTTACCAGAAGCTTGTATTTGAGAGCACCTACTATAGTTCTATAGCTCATTAGAGACCATCTTTGAAAAAAATTAAAACAAGACAAATGTCTGTGAAGAGCAAAATGTCTAAGTTAGAGTTAGATACAGGATTGACAAAGAAATTTGGTTATCTCTGTGGTTTACAATAACTTAACATTAAAACCTTAATTATGATTGATAGCATATACTCAGACATTAGAATTTTAGAAATCTCATTCAATTTTGAAACATATATTAGCATTATTCACCAAGACATAACCTAAAGAAGACTGAGCATCATTTTGGCCATCCCATGTACCTAAACATGTCAAATAATCCTGTTTACCTCTCTTTTCTGGACACTTCAGAGGTTCTCTGAAGTATTCAAAAAGCCAGGTGCCACAAAAGACAATTTTGAAACTGAAGTTTGATTTGGGGGAGGCTGTTAAATGTTTGAGGTTTAAAACACTTGATATTAAGAAATAGAATTCCAGATTTATTATTTTGATAAAATGATAACTCAGAAATTTTAAAGAAGGGAAAATGTTTCATAACCCTTTACAAATTTTGACAAAGAGCAAATTAGCACCTTAAGAAAACCTTGTGATGCTTTTATTTCAATACTCAATTTACAGAAAAACCATATAATACCCTTTTTTGAATTTAGTCAATATGTTCACACAGAGAACTTCTTCTGCAAGATTAATTCCCACAATTATTTCACCACTTCTTTGGACTTCAGCTTTTTTCTAATTTAACTTAAAACAATCATTTAACTCTAGGCAAAAGTTTACATTTCCTTGCTTTCTTATAACCTTTTACTAAAAAACACATTGTACTGTTCTTACACAACTTGCATGTAAATCTATTTCTAGTAGTTTCAATTAACTCCTAGCAATTTTTAACTTTAAGGTAAAACTTGGTAAGTTGCTTTAATTGTGTGCTAACTGCAGGGCATGGTTAGTTCCATATGTCCCCTGGCCTTACCAGATGTGAAGCCAGCAAGTCAAATAGTTCTTGAAACCCAAAAAGCAGTTTGTAACCTCAAAACACTTAGCAAACCTTGCAGCTGACCTGCATTTTACAAATAGTCTTTAGGGCTGTTTTTGTTTCTCAAAGATTAAAATTACATGAACTGAAAGTCTCCACAGCTTTTAACTTCCCTGTAAAAAATATTATACCCAAATGCTTGTCTTTCTTTAAGCCAAATTAATTAGAGCTCTTTTTACAGATATCACACACAGTACACACACAGGCAGAAGAAAACCTAGTTGCCAGGTGGGGCCCTTTAAGAGACAGGGCTAGGAAAGCAAGCAGATATAAAACCAGAAAGAAACGTATTCCCTAAGGCAAGATTGCTAAACAAAGCCTTGCCACTAAGAAAAGAAAACTTTAAAAGTTAACTGCAGACAGGATGGAGATGAGGAAAGAAAAGAAACAATTTTAAAATGCCTGGGGAAGAACCTCTTATTCTTATGCAACTGGTTCCTTCACCAGGGAGAAAAGTTTAAGCTTAATTACTGTCTGATGGAGGAGTAAAACCCCTTGGTTGGGGAAGGGAAAGGCTGAAGCAGCTTGTGGCTCGGAACCAGCACAGCCGGCTGTGTGGGACCCACCCTTGGGTGGGCCATGCAAACCAGCCCTGGCCTGCAGAGGGGAGCCGCTGGGAGCTGCTGCTCACTGTTCTGTCCCAAAAAAGGAAGAAAATGGACATAAAAAGATCCCGACCCCTGGGAGCAACAGGGTGTGGGGGTGCGGTTTCCTGTAAGCGCAGAAGTCCAAGGATGAAAATGCTGGGAAACCACGGTGAGAGGTTTTGAGTCCCCAGTTTACCTACTCCTTCTCAAGCCGCCGTGTTGCATGCCAAAAAATGTCGCAAGACTTTTCCTTAGTTCAGCTAAAGATAGGGTCCTTGTCTGTCCCATGGCCATGAAAATCTAGGCTTGCAGACAGTTTGAAGGATGAGTAAAGCTGGGTTTTATTGGGTGAAAAGGAAGAAAAGGGGGAAATCGGGACTCTCATAAGGCTAGAACACCTGCTAGAGCACTTCTAGCCAGGCCATTCAAAAATCAGTTTCCACACCGGAATAGGAGGGGCCAGGCTCCTCCCTGCTGCAAATATCATGAAATTCCCAACTCCACCTCAGTGCGCTGGCTGGTTGGAGTTTCTTCAGCAACCCCTTCCCACCTGGCTGTCTCAAAATCTTTCACCTCCTTGTTTAAGTTCATTCACAAGTATTTTGACACTATTATAAATGGGATTATTTTAATAATTTCTTTTACAAATAACTCATTGTTAGTGTCTACAATGCAACTAATTTTTGCATGTAGATGTTAGGTCCTGCAACCTTACTGAATTTGTTTTGTAGTCTAACAGGTTTATAGTGGAATTTTTTGATTTTCTACATACATATAAGATCATATCATCTGCAAATGGGAATATTTTACTTCTTTCCTCCCAAATTGGATGGCGTTTTATTCTATTTATTGCCTAATTGGTCTGATTAAAACTTACAGTACTTTGCCAAAAGGAAGTGGCAAGAGTATGCATCCTTGTCATGTCTCTGATCTTAGAGGAAAAGAATTCAGTTTTTTAATATTAACTATGTTAGCTGTGAACCTGTCATATACGGCCTTTGCTATGTTGATATAAATTTCTTTTATATGTAGTTGGTTGAGTTTTATGATGCAACTGTGTTGAATTTTGTCAAATGCTTTTTTGCATTTATCAAGATATGCATGTGGTTTTTATCCTTCATTCTGTTAATATGATGGATCACGTTAATGTCTTTCTGTATGTTTAATCATCCTTGCAACCCAGTGATAAATTCCACTTGGTCATAGTGTACATTTTTAAATGTTATTAAATTTGATTTGCTTGTATTTTCTTCAGGGTTTTTGCATATATGTTCATCAGAAATATTGGTTTGAAGCTTATTTTTCTTGTAGTGTCTCTGTCTGAGTTTGATGTTAGAATAATGCTGGACTCACAAAATGTGTTTGAAAGTGTTCCTGCCTTTTAAATTTTTTGGAAGAATTTGAGTATGATTGGTTTTGTATATTCTTTAAATGTTTGGTAAAATTCATTCATGAAGTCATCTGGTCTTGAGGTTGCTTTGCTGTTGTTGGGAGCTGATTTCTAATTAAATTTCCTTGTCATTGGTCATTTTAGGTTTTTGATTTCTTCAGAATTCAGTCTTAGTAGGTTGTATGTTTCTAGGAATTTCTTCAGTTCTTCTAAGTTATCTACTTTCTTATTGTATAATTGCTCATACCAATGTTTGTGACTTTTTATTTCTGTGGTAACAATTGTAATGTCTCCTTACAATTTCTGATTTTATTAATTTGAGTTTTCTCTCTTTTTTTCCTTAGTCTTGTTAAATGTTTGTCAATTTTGTTGATTTAAAAAAACTCAGTTTCATTGATTTGTTCTAACCTATATTTATTTTTGCTTTAGATTTTATTATTTCTTTTCTTCTGTTAAACTTCTGGCTTGGTTTGTTCATGTTGTTTTTTGAGGGATCAAGTTAGATTGTTAATTTGTGGTCTTCCTTTTTTATTTTTTACAAGACTCCTGGATCAGAGAAAATCTTCTTTATTAATGTAGGCAATTACCACAAAAAACTTCCCATATAGTACTGCTTTTGCTATATCCCATGGGTTTTGGTACTATGTTTTGGTATTTCATTTTAATTCGCCTTAAGGTATTTTCTTATTTATCTTTTTTTAAAATTTATTTATATAACTTTAGGTGCATACTATATCTGGCATTTCTCCTCATGTTAGCCCTCCCCACTCTCTCCTCCCTCCCTTCCCTCCCTATTCTCCCCTCCCTCCCCACTCCTTGCTGTCTCTCCCCCACTGCCCCAACTGCCCCCAGGGTGTGATGCTCCTCTCCCTGAGTCCATGTGTTCTCATTGTTCAACACCCACCTGTGAGTGAGAACATGCGGCATTTGGCTTTCTGTTCTTGTGTCAGTTTCCTGAGAATGATGGTTTCCAGATTCATCTAAGTCCCTAAAAGGACATAAACTCATCATTTTTTATGGCTGCATAGTATTCCATGGTGTATATGTACCACAATTTCTTTGTCCAGTCTATCATTAATGGGCATTGGGTTGGTTCCAGGTCTTTGCCATTGTACACAGGGCTGTAATGAACATACATGTGCATGTGTCTTTATAGTAGAACGATTTATAGTTCTTTGAGTACATACCCAGTAATGGGATTGCTGGGTCAAATGGAATTTCTATTTCTACATCCTTGAGACATCGCCACACTGTGTTCCATAGTAGTTGAACTAATTTATACTCCCACCAATGTGTAAGAGTGTTCCTATTTCTCCACATCCTCTCCAGCATCTGTTGTCTCCAGATTTTTTAATGACTGCCATTCTAACTGGCATGAGATGGTATCTCAATGTGGTTTTGATTTGCATTTCTCTAATGACCAGTGATGATGAGCATTTTTTCAGATGTTTGTTGGCCTCATATATGTCTTCTTTTGTAAAGTGTCTGTTCATATCCTTTGCCCACTTTTGAATGGGATTGTTTGTTTTTTTTCTCTTGTATGTCTGTTTTAGTTCTTTGTAGATTCTGGTTATTAGCCCTTTGTCAGGTGGGTAGATTGCAAAAATTTTTTCCCATTCTGTTAGTTGCTGATTTGCTCTAATGATGGTTTCTTTTGCTGTGCAGAAGCTCTGAATTTTGATTAGATCCCATTTGTTTATCTTGGCTTTTATTGCCATTGCTTTTGGTGTTTTAGTCATAAAGTCCTTGCCTATGCCTATGTCCCGGATGGTTTTCCCTGTTTTCTTTTAGTTTTTTTATGATGTTAGGTTTTATGTTTAAATCTTTAATCCATCTGGAGTTAATTTTAGTGTAAGGTGTCAGGAAGGGGGCCAGATTCTGCTTTCTGCACCTTGCTAGCCAGTTTTCCCAACACCATTTATTAAACATGGACTCCTTTCCCCAATGCTTGTTTTGCCAGGTTTGTCAAAGATCAGATGGTGGTAGATGCGTGATGTTTCTTCTGGGGCCTCTGTTCTGTTCCGTTGGTCTGTGTCTCTGTTTTGGTACCAGTACTATGCTGTTTTGATTACTGTAGCATTGCAGTATAGTTTGAAGTACAGCAGTGTGATGCCTCCAGCTTTGTTCTTTTTGCTTAGGATTGTCTTGGCTATGTGGGCTCTCTTGTGATTTCATATGAAATTTAAAGTGTTTTTTTTCCAGTTCTGTGAAGAAGGTCATTGGTAGCTTGATGGAGATAGCGCTGAATCTGTAGATTACTTTGGGCAGTATGGCCATTTTCACAATATTACTTCTTCCTAACAATGAGCATGGAATGTTTTTCCATCTGTTTGTGTCCTCTCTTATTTCATTGAGCAGTGGTTTGTAGTCCTCCTTGAAGAGGTCCTTTACATCCTTTGTTAGTTGTATTCCTAGGTATTTTATTCTCTTTGTAGCAATTGTGAATGGGAGTTCACTCTTGATTTCGCTCTCTGTTTGTCTGTTATTGGTATATAGGAATGCTTGTGATTTCTGCACATTGATTTTGTATCCTGAGACTTTGCTGAAGTTGCTTATCAGTTTGAGAAGATTTTGGGCTGAGATGATGGGGTCTTCTTGATATACAGTCATGTCATCTGCAAATAGAGACAGTTTGACTTCCTCCTTTCCTAATGAATACCCTTTATTTCTTTTTCTTGCCTGATTGCTCTGGCTAGAACTTCCAATACCATATTGAATAGGAGTGGTGAGAGAGGGCATCCTTGCCTAGTGCCTGATTTCAAAGGGAATTATTCCAGCTTTTGCCCGTTCAGTATGATATTGGCTGTAGGTCTGTCATATATAGCTTTTATCATTTTATGATATATTTTGTCAATACCTAGTTTATTGAGAGTTTTTAGCATGAAGAGCTGTTGAATTTTGTCGAAGGCCTTCTCTGCATCTATTGAGATAATCATGTGGTTTTTGTCTTTGGTTCCATTTATGTGATGGATTACATTTATGGATTTGCATATGTTGAACCAGCCTTGCATCCCTGGGATGAAACCTACTTGATTGTGGTGGATAAGCTTCTTGATGTGCTGTCGCAATCTGTTTGCCAGTATTTCATTGAAGATTTTTGCGTTGATGTTCATTATCGATATTGGCCTGAAGTTTTCTTTTTTAGTTGAGTCTCTGCCTGGTTTTGGTATCAGGATGATGTTGGTCTCATAAAATGAGTTAGAGAGGAATCCCTCCTTTTGTGTTGTTTGATACAGTTTCAGAAGGAATGGAACCAGCTCCTCTTTATACGTCTGGTAGAATTCGGCTATGAACCTGTCTGGACCTGGACTTTTTTTGGTTGGTAGGCTATTGATTGCTGCCTCTACTTCAGCCCTTGTTATTGGTCTATTCAGGGTTTCACCTTCCTCCTGGTTTAGTCTTGGTAGACTACAAGTGTCTAGGAATTTATCCATTTCTTCCTGGTTTACTGCTTTATGTGCATGGAGCTGTTTGTATTAATCTCTGATGGTAGTTTGTATTTCCATGGGATCAGTGGTGATTTCCCCTTTATCATTTTGTATTGCATCTATTTGACTCTTCGCTTTTCTTTTTTATTAATCTGGCTCGCAGTCTGTCTATTTTGT
This sequence comes from Alouatta palliata, assembly GCA_004027835.1. Classification (NCBI taxonomy): domain Eukaryota; kingdom Metazoa; phylum Chordata; class Mammalia; order Primates; family Atelidae; genus Alouatta; species Alouatta palliata. The sequence goes on from PVKV010003335.1 coordinate 92,284, forward strand.
TGATCTTTTCAAAAAACCAGCTCCTGGATTTATGGATTTTTTGAAGAGTTTTTTGTGTCTCTATTTCCTTCAGTTCTGCTCTGATCTTAGTTATTTCTTGTCTTCTGCTAACTTTTGAGTTTTTTTTATCTTCCTCCTCTAGCTCTTGCAATTTTGATGATAGGGTGTCAATTTTAGATCTTTCCTTGTTTCTCATGTGGGCATTTATTGCTATAAATTTCCCTCTCGACACTGCTTTAAAGGTGTCCCAGAGATTCTGGTAAGTTGTGTCTTCATTCTGATTGGTTTTGAAGAACATCTTTATTTCTTCCTTCATTTCATTGTTTATCCAGTCGACACTCAGAAGCAAGTTTTTCAGTTTCGAAGTGGTTGTGTGGGTTTGAGTGTGTTTTTTAATCCTGAGTTCTAGTCTGATTGTGCTGATAGACTCTTTGTTATGATTTCCATTCTTTTACATTTGCTGAGGAGTGATTTGCTTCCAATGATATGGTCAATTTTAAGTGCAATGTGGTGCTGAGAAAAATGTATATTCTGTTGATTCGGGGTGGAGCGTTCTGTATATGTCTATGAGATCCACTTGGTCCAGCTCTGCATTCAAGTCCTGGATGTCCTTGTTAATTTTCTGTCTCGTTGATCTGTCTAATATTGACAGTGGAGTGTTGAAGTCTCCCACTGTTATTGTGTGGGAGTCTAAATCTCATTTTAAGTTGTTAAGAACTTGCTTTATGTATCTGGGTGCTCCTTTGTTGGGTGCGTATATATTTAGGATAGTTAGCTCTTCTTGTTGGATTGATCCTTTTACCATTATGTAGTGTCATTCTTTGTCTCTTTTGATCTTTGTTGGTTTGAAGTCCATTTTTTCAGAGACTAGGATTGCAACTCCTGCTTTTTTTTAATTCTCCATTTTCTTGGTAAATCTTTTCCATCCCTTTATTTTGAGTCTATGTGTGTCTTTGTATGTGAGATGTGTTTCCTGGATATAGCACACAGATGAGTTTTGACTTTTTATCCAGTTTGCCAGTCTGTGTCTTTTGATTGGGGCATTTAGGCAGTTTATATTCAATGTTAATATTGTTATGTGTGAATTTGATCCTGCCATTTTGTTACTGGCTGGTTTTCTTTCTCATTAGTTGACTCATTTTCTTCATTGCATTTTTCGTCTTTGCCCACTGGTTTGCTTTTGCAGTGACTGGTACTTGTTCCTTTCCATGCTTAGTGTTTCTTTCAGGAGCTCTTGTAGGGCAGGTCTGGTGGTGACAAAATCTCTCAGTAATTGCTTGTCCGTAAAGGATTTCATTTCTCTTTCACTTACGAAGCTTAGTTTGGCTGGATATGAAATTCTGGGTTGAAAGTTCTTTTCTTTAAGGATGTTGAATATTGGCCTCCACTCTCTTCTGGCTTGTGGGGTTTCTGCCAAGAGATTCACTGTGAGTCTGACTGGTTTGCCTCTGTGGGTGACCTGACCTTTCTCTCTGGCTGCCCTTAGCATTTTTTCCTTCATTTCAACCCTGGTGAATCTGACGATTATATGCCTTTGGGTTGCTCTTCTTGAGAAATATCTTTGTGGAGTTCTCTGTATTTCTTGAATTTGAAATTTGGACTGCCTTGCTAGGCTTGGGAAGTTCTCTTGGATAATATCCTCGAGTGTGGTTTCCAGCTTGGATTCATTCTCCCCATTGTATTCAGGTACACTGATCAAGCGTAGGTTAGGTCTTTTCACATAATCCATATTTCTTGGAGGCTTTGTTCATTTCTTTTCACTCATTTTTCTCTTGTATTGCCTTCTCTTTTTACTTCATTGAGTTGATCTTCAATCTCTGATATCTGGCACTTGACTGTCAAAGATCCCCTGTTCTGTGTATTGCTGAGGCTTTGGGGGAAGCGCTGTATCTGGACTGTAGTGCCAGAGGGGGAGCATCTGACTCGCTGGTCAGATGCACTTTCTAGGTGAAGCGGCACCCCTCCCCGCCTCAGTCTGCTGTGAGTGGGCTTTGCTCACCGTCGGACCAGACCCATGGAAATGAACCTGGTACCTCAGTTGGAGCTAGGAGATCTCTGGATTTCTGTGTCTCTCTTGCTGGGTGTTGTGCACTGGAGTTGTGTCTAATCTGCCATCTTGGATCGACCTCCTCTATGCTTGATCTTAATGTTGTTTTCTGGGATTTTATTTAAATATGCCATTGTATTTTTTAAAAAACCTATTAAAGGTCATGGTGAAAAAATTGCATAATTTAACAAATATATATACACACACACAAAATCCTGAGTGTGCTTGTAGTATAAACATATATATAATATTGCTATTCATAAACAATTTATATATAATATATACATATTATTTATATATTATAGTATGTATATATTATTATAGCATATATTAATATATGCATATATTATTTATATATGTAATATTTATGTATTATATGTATTTGCAATATATACATACTCAAGATTGCGTGTATATACATATACATTATATGTTATATATATTCTCATAATATAATATTTATGGGAAGAAATGCTGTCAATCTGAATAGAGTTAAAAATTAATTATGCACTTAGTTTATGATGTGGCTGCTTTAGATTCATAGCCAGGCAAACCAAAAAAAATTATAAAAACTGATGATATATTTGGTTTGAAAACCTCTAGATTTAAGATGCATAATTATTATCATTTTGTAAGGTACTTTTAGAAAGTTTGTAAGATTGATGGAAGATTAACTCCCTAGATATCACACAGATGAAAATTCAGTCTCCGAGTCCATGAAGTGTTGTCTACATTTATTTTGGTATAACCTTTGGAAATGGTATATAGTGCTCTTTGCACTCATATTCATGTACTTATATTTTAAATTCAATTGTATATTCACTTTAATATAAAATACAAATGTTTGTGAACATAAAATTTGCTATTAAAGTACAGATTACTCTAAACTCCACTAAGACTTTTGTTCATGGCAGCAGCACTTGCTCTTACAAGTATTAGGTTGTAATAAATTTAAGATGTTCTGAGCCTAGAAAAACCCAAAGTATTGCAATTAAAGAGAACATTTGCCATTTACTTGAAGTTAATGTTTTTCGCTTTACACTTTATTGCACACTAACTATCTTTCCTTCTTATCTACTAAATGTGTTGTGAGCCATTAAGAAAATGCTAATTTTTGTCAGTGGGGAATAACATAAGATGAATTTCCACATTTATTGGACTGCTTCTTAGCCTATGTGGTCGTTTATTCTTAAGAGTGTTTTGAATAGTACCAACTAGCGATAATGACTGTAAACTAATACAGTTTCTAATGACAGCTTGCATTAGGAGAGTGTCCAAATTAGGTAGCTCCAGTACTGCTATATTTCTTGCTGTATTTTATTACCCATTTTGTCTTGAAAAAAGCTTATATAGTTTAAGCTCAGTGTTGAATCTCTGCTTTTTGTCTCTTTAAAAAACTATCCCAGAATATAACAAAAAGATCTATAGGGAAGATACAACATTATAATTTTAACTTAGCCATGTTGCAAATTATAACACATAATTTGTTACACAAATTACACATAATTTAGCTAATTACTAAACTATTTAACCATCATTTTCTTATTGTCAATATTTATATATTTATATAAATCAATGTAAAGTCAGAAAATCAATAAGGATTATATTATGGAAAACAATTAAAATCAGAATAGATCTTGGTTATAAATAAATTTGTTCAAGCTCATGAACTTATTTACATATAAAAAACCTCAACCCAAAATGTATTTTTCCAATGTTGCATGCTTTGATATTTGAAGAAGTAATTGAATAGCTTTTCAAATATATACATAAGTCAACATTATTTCAGATTATTTGAAGTAGTTAGTTCTAATTAGTGATATGTATGTATTACATAATTAATATAAAAGTTATTTTTATATATTGTGTACAATCATAAATTTTACTTGAGCTCTTAATATGTGCTAAGCACTCTTACACATATTTGCATACATTATATCATTTAATCCGCAGAAAAACCATAAAGATGGACATCATTATTGTTTACATTTTATAAATGAAGAAACTGAACAAGAAATTTGATAACTTGTTTAAGAGTATTCTGTGACTGACTTAGGATGTAAATCCACACTTCTCTATGGGTGCCACTTTATTTATCATTCAGTCTACATTTGAATCCTATGTGTCTAATGCTAAGACTGCAGCTGAGAATAAGTCAAAGGAAGTACCTGCCTTTAAACAATTATATTCTAGTGGAGAAAAAATAAACATGCAAATACATTGGTAAAATAATTTTGGTAACTCTGAAGAAAATAGAGTAAGGTAATATGGCAGAGATGAACTGGCTAGGAAGCATGGCCACCTCATTAGTAAAGATCATTTCAGAGAAAATATTTCTAAAGAATTGACATTTGACTTGAGCCTTGAATGATGAGCAGGGATTAACCATATAGATTTTGAAGGAAAAACCTAAGTAATTGGATTAGAAAAGTGTAAAGCCTTGTGATAGATACCTAAAGGAACCTACTTTGTCTGGGGCTTAGGGAAGCATGAACAAAAAAAGAAAGTAGATGATATAGGAGATGTAGATGGGGCAAAATCATGTAGTAATATGTAGGCTATGGTATGGATATTGATTTTTATTCTGAATACAAAGAAAATTCATTGTAAACTCTTGAGTAGTAGTGTCTGATTTAAGTTTTATAAAGATAACACTGGCTGTGATGTGGCGAGCTCCTCTAGGGTTGCAAGGGTGGGTGAAGGGAAACACTTTTATTCGCTGTGATAGAAAATTATTTGTATAGACAGATTTGGAAGTAAAATTATAGTTATGTTTTAGCGTTGTTGACTTTGAGATGCCTATTAGACATGTGAGTGGAGACTTTAGGCAAGTAGTTGGATATAAAATCCAGACTGCAGAGAAAGGTCAGTAAATTGTATTCAGAGTTATAGAACTGGATGAGATCACCAAGAAAAAATTCATAAATAGAAGAAATGTAAAGGGAGCAGAGACGTGAATCATCTCAAGGAATTTGTTAACCTACCAAGGAATGACCTTTGACTAAATTAGACAAAGTCATCCCTTCGAGACATGTGCCTATTCTGGTAACCAAAAATCAAATAGAAACAAAAATATGTTATCTCTTTAGAAAGCTGCAGTCTTGAGAGCATAGGGATTGTCTAGCAGAATTCTATTCTTACTAGCAGAAGTAGCTGAAGGAAAATCTGCGTTCAAGGTGTCAGTAGTGATAGGAGTCATAGTTGTAGTAATAAAGTGTGACTGTGTGTGTGTGTGTGTGTTTTCAAACAACAAAAAAGGGATATGAAGATATGGACACATGCAGATGGAATGTATTCAATAGAGACAGAAGTTGAAAACACAGAAGTGAAACAGAGATATAATAAAAGAAGAAATGAGGTCATAGAGAAGATATGAACGTGTGAAATTCAGGGAAAAGTGGCAGCACTACTTTATATAGTCACACAAACACTTGCTCTGTTTTTTTCATATACAACAAGTTTATTTTGAAAGAATGCAGATATAAAATAAGACTGTGGTATCTAGATACATTTTTTCATACCAGAAAAAGTTTTCCATTATTCTTACTTTCCCTAAACATATACTAAATGTTTCTTCAGTTCTCTCCTGTGAGAATAAAGTGTTTGTGTATACATATATATAAATACAAATATATAAAATATTACACATATAAGTATATATATATATATTACAGGCGTTCTATTCAGACACTTAAAGCTTTAATCTCTTCCTTCTTCAGTATACTTCAGATATTTTTAAATTTCAGTTTTTATTTTAGATATAAGTGATGCATATGTAGGATTTTTATATAGATATATTGGATCCAGGTAGTAAGCAAAATACCCAAAAGGTAATTTTCCAAAGCACATCCCCCAACCACCTCCCTTCCCAGTAGTTTGCAGTGTCTATTATTGCCATGTTAATGTCCATGTGTGCTCAAAGTTTAGCTCCAACTTACATGTGAGAACATGTGATATTTGCTTTTCTGTTTGTGTGTTAATTTGATTAGAATTATGGCCTACAGCTCTATCCATTCTTCTTTGCCACTGTGCATATTCTGTGGTGTGTATATACCATATTTTCTTCATCCAATTCACCATTAATGGCACCGAGGTTGACTCTTTGCTATTGTGACTATCACAGTGAAGAACATACAAGTGCATGTGTCTTTTTGGTACAATAATCTATAAAACTTTGCATATATATGTAGCAATGAGATTGCTGGGTTGAGTGGTAGTTTCCTTTAAGTTCTTTGAGAGATCTCCAAACTGCTTTCCACAGTGACTGAACTAATTTATATTCCCATCAACAGGGTGTAAATGTTCCCTTTTCTCTGCAGCCTTGCCAGCATCTCGTTTTTTTTACCTTTTAATAATAGTCATCATGACTGATATGAGATGGTATATCACTGTAGTTTTTGATTTGCATTTCTCTGATGATTAGTGATGATGAGCAGGTTTTTTTTCAAATATTTTCTGGCCACTTGTATGACTTTCTTTGAGAAGTGTCCATGTCTTTTGCCCACTTTTTAATGGGGTTGCTTGGTTTTTGCTTGTTGATTTGTTTAAGTTCCTTATAGATTCTGGACATTAGACTTTTGTCAGATGCATAGTTTGCAAACATTTCCTACCATTCTGTAGGTTGTCTGTTTCCTCTGCTGATGGGTTCTTTTGCTATGTAAAAGCTCTTTAGTTTAATTAGGTCCCATTTGTCAATTTTTGTTTTAATTGCTTTTGTGGACTTGGCCATAAATAATTTACCAAGGCTGATATCAAAAAGGGTATATCCTAAATTTTCTTCTAGGATTTTTATAGTTAAAAGTCTTAAATTTATATCTTTAATCTATCTTGAGTTACTTTTTGAATATGATGAAAAGAGTCTAATTTCATTCTTCTGCATATGATTATCCATCACCATTTAATTAATGGAGAGCTATTCCCCATTGCTTGTTTTTGTCAGCTTTGTTAAAAATCAGATGGTTGTAGGTGCGGAGCTTTATTTCTGAGTTATCTAATTTGTTCCATTGATCTATGTGTCTGCTTTTGTACCAGTACCATGCTGTTTTGGTTACTGTAGCATTGTAATGTAGTTTGAAGTCAGGTAGTGTGAAGACTCCAGCTTTGTTTTATTTGTTTAGAATTGCTTTGGCTATACAGGCTATTTTGGGTTTCATGTGAATTTTATATACTTTTCTATCTGTGAATAATGATGTTTTTAGTTCAATAAGAATAGCATTGAATCAGTAAATTGCTTTGGGCAGTATGACCATTTTAATGGTATTGATTCTTCCAATCCATGAGCATGAAATGCCTTGCCATTTATTTGTGTTGTCTCTGATTTCTTTCAGCGGCGTTTTGTAGTTCTGTTTGTAAAGATCTTTCGCCTCCTTGGTGAGCTGTATTCTATGTATTTCATTTTCTTTGTGACTATTGTAAATGAGATTATGTTCTTGATTTGGCTCTTGGCCTGGATGTTATTGGTGTGTGGAAATGCTGCTAATTTTTTGTATATTGATTTTGTATCCTGAAACATTGCTGAAGTCATTTATCAGTTCTAGTTGCCTTTTGGTGGAGTTTTTAGGGTTTTCCAAGTATAGAATATCATCAGTGAAAAGAGATAGTTCAACTTTCTTTTTTTCCTATTTGGTTGTGTTTTACTTCTTTCTCTTTCCTGATTCTCCTGGCTAGGACTTCTAGTACTACTTTGAATAGAACTGGTGAGAGTAGGCATCTTTACCTTATTTCAGTTCCCAAGGGGAATGGTTTCAGCTTTAATCCATTCACTGTGATGTTGACTGTGAGTTTGTCATAAATGACTCATTAGTTTCAGATATGTTCTTGCAATGTCTAGTCTGTTGAGGGTTTTTATTATGAAAAGATTTTGGATTTTATGTAAAGCTTTTTTGCATCTATTGAGAGGACTATACATTTTTTGCTTTTATTTCTCTTTATGTGGTAAATTGCATTTTGATTTGTGAATGTTGAAACAATCTTGCATCCTAGGAATAAATCCTATTTGGTCATGGTGAATTAACTTTTTTATATGCTGCTGATCCGAATTTTTAGTATTTTGTTGAGGATTTTTTTTTTAGTTTTTTTTTATTTATTGCATTTTAGGTTTTGGGGTACATGTGAAGAACATGCAAGATTGTTGCATAGGTACACACATGGCAGTGTGATGTGCTGCCTTCCTCCCCATCACCTATATCTGGCATTTCTCCCCATGCTATCTCTCCCCAACTCCCCACTCCCCACTGTCCCTCCCCTGTTTCCCCCTGACAGACCCCAGTGTGTGATGCTCCCCTCCCTGTGTCCGTGTGTTCTCATTGTTCAACACCCACCTATGAGTGAGAACATGCAGTGTTTGATTTTCTGTTCTTGTGTCAGTTTGCTGAGAATGATGGTTTCCAAGTTCATCCATGTCCCTACAAAGGACACGAACTCATTGTTTTTGATGGCTGCATAGTATTCCATGGTGTATATGTGCCACATTTTCCCTGTCCAGTCTATCATTGATGGGCATTTGGGTTGGTTCCAGGTCTTTGCTATTGTAAACAGTGCTGCAATGAACATTCGTGTGCATGTGTCCTTACAGCAGAATGATTTATAATCCTTTGGATATATACCCAGTAATGGGATTGCTAGGTCAAGTGGAATTTCTATTTCTATTCCTTGAGGAATCGCCACACTGTCTTCCACAATGGTTGAACTAATTTACAGTCCCACCAACAGTGTAAAAGTGTTCCTATTTCTCCACATCCTCTCCAGCATCTCCAGATTTTTTAATGATCGCCATTCTAACTGGCGTGAGATGCTATCTCAATGTAGTTTTGATTTGCATTTCTGTAATGACCAGTGATGATGAGCATTTTTTCATATGTTTGTTGGCCTCACGTATGTCTTCTTTTGTAAAGTCCTTTGCCCACTTTTGAATGGGCTTGTTTGTTTTTTTCTTGTCAATCTGTTTTAGTTCTTTGTAGATTCTGGATATCAGCCCTTTGTCAGATGGGTAGATTACAAAAATTTTTTCCCATTCTGTTGGTTGCCGATTCACTCTAATGACTGTTTCTTTTGCTGTGCAGAAGCTGTGGAGTTTGATTAGGTCCCATTTGTCTATTTTGGCTTTTGTTGCCAATGCTTTTGGTGTTTTGGTCATGAAGTCCTTGCCTATGCCTATGTCCTGAATGGTTTTGCCTATGTTTTCTTCTAGGGTTTTTATGGTGTTAGGTCTTATGTTTAAGTCTTTAATCCATGTGGAGTTAATTTTAGTGTAAGGTGTCAGGAAGGGGTCCAGTTTCTTCTTTCTGCACATGGCTAGCCAGTTTTCCCAACACCATTTATTAAACAGGGAATCCTTTCCCCATTGCTTGTTTTTGTCAGGTTTGTCAAAGATCGGATGGTTGTAGATGTGTGGTGTTGCCTCCAAGGCCTCTGTTCTGTTCCATTGGTCTATATCTCTGTTTTGGTACCAGTACCATGCTGTTTTGATTACTGTAGCCTTGTAGTATAGTTTGAAGTCCAGTAGAGTGATGCCTCCCACTTTGTTTTTTTTTGTTTGTTTTTTTTTTTTTTTTTGCTTAGAATTGACTTGGCTATACGGGCTCTCTTTTGGTTCCATATGAAGTTTAAGGTGGTTTTTTCCAGTTCTGTGAAGAAGGTCATTGGTCGCTTGATGGGGATGGCACTGAATCTGTAAATTACTTTGAGTAGTATGGCCATTTTTATGATATTGATTCTTCCTAACCATGAACATGGAATGTTTCTCCATCTGTTTGTGTCCTCTCTTATTTTGTTGAGCAGTGGTTTGTATTTCTCCTTGAAGAAGTCCTTTACATCCTTTGTTAGTTGTATTCCCAGGTATTTTATTCTCTTTGTAGCAATTGTGAATGGCAGTTCGTTCTTGATGTGGCTCTCTTTAAGTCTGTTATTTGTGTGTAGGAATGCTTGTGATTTTTGCACATTGATTTTGTACCCTGAGACTTTGCTGAAGTTGCTTATCAGTTTCAGGAGATTTTGGGCTGAGACGATGGGGTCTTCTAGATATACAATCATGTCTTCTGCGGATAGAGACAATTTGACGTCCTCCTTTCCTATTTGAATACCCTTTATTTCTTTTTCTTGCCTGATTGCTCTGGCTAGAACTTCCAGTACTATATTGAATAAGAGTGGTGAGAGAGGGCATCCTTGTCTAGTGCCAGATTTCAAGGGGAATGCTTCCAGTTTTTGCCCATTCAGTATGATATTGGCTGTTGATTTGTAAACAGCATCTATGTTCATCAGGGATATTGGCCTGAAGTTTCCATTATTAGTCATCTCTCTGCCAGATTTTCATATTAGGCTGATGCTGGATTTTTATAAAGAGTTAAGGAGGAGTCCCTCCTCCTTGATTTATTTTAGATGGTTGATACTCTTTCTTCTTTGTGTGCCTGGTAGAATTTGACTGTGAATGCATCTGGTCCAGGGCTTTTTGAGTTTATAGATTTTTAAATCACAGTTTCAATTTCAAAACTCTATATTGAACTCTATTCAGAGTTTCAACCTCATCCTGATTCAATCTTTGGAGACTGTATGTTTCCATGACATTTTCCATTTCCTCTGGATTTTCTAATTTGTATGCACAGAGTTGTTCAACGTATTATCTGAAGATCATTTTAATTTTTCTGGTATCAATTGTAATGTCATCTTTGTTATTTCTGAGTGTAGTTATTTGAATCTTCTTTTGTTTTTCTTGGTTAATCTATCTAGCGGTCTATCAGTCTTACATTTTTTTTTTTTTTTTTGGAGAACCAACTCTTAGTTTCACTATAATTTGAATGGACATTTGAATTTCAATTTCATTAGCTTCTTTTCTAATTTTGGTTATTTCTTTTCTTCTGGAGCTTTAGGGTAGTTTTGTTTTGTTTTACTTTGTTTTGTTTTTTGCTAATTTCTTCAGGTGCAAAGTTATATTGTTAATTTGAGATATTTTTAACTTCTTGGGGAAGGGATTATAAGCTTTGCCTTGATGAAGGGCTATAAACTTTTCTCTTAACACTGCTTTGGCTGCATTCCAGAAGTTTTGCTAAGTTATGTCCCTGTTTTCATTAAAGTAATTTTTAAATTTCTGCATTATTTTTGATGTTCACCTGGAAGTTGTTAAGGACTAAGTTGTTTAATTTCCATTTATTTGTGCCCTCTTAAGGTATATTTTTGATATTCACTCCTATTTTTATTGCACTGTGGTCCAAGAATATGCTTGGTATGATTTCAATTTTTAAAAAATTTATTGAGACCTGCTTTCTGAAGAAGCATTTAGGCAATCATAGAATATGTTCTGTCTGCAAATAAGAAGAATGTACACTCTGTAAATTTGTTGGGTGGAGTGCTCTGTAGATGTCTATTACGTCCTATTGGTCAAGTAATAAGTTTAAGTTCAGAGTTTCTTTGTTAGTTTTCTGCCGCAATGATCTGTTTAATATTGTAAATAGTGTGTTCAAGTCTCCCATTATTGTGTGGTTATCTAGGTCTTTTCTTAGGCCTAAAAGAACTTATTTTATGAATATTGGTGCTCCAAAGTTAACGCTTCTTGTTGAAGTCTACCCTTTATCATTATGCAATACCCCTCCTTGTTCTTAATTTTTATTGACTGATAGGATTTGGGTCTGTGTCCCTGCCCATATCTAGTGTTGAATTGGAATCCCCAACATTGAAGGTGGGGCCTAGCAGGAGGTGATTGAATTATGGTGGCAGTTTCTCATGAGTAGTTTGGCAACATCACCCTAGTACTGTTCTCATGATAGACTTCTCACAAGATCTTGTGGTTTATAGGTGTGTAGTGAATCCCTCTCTCTCTCTTTCTCTTGCTTCTCTGATCGTGTAAGGTTCCAGCTCCCTCTTTGCCTTCTGCCATGATTGAAGTTTCCTGAGGCCTCCTCAGAAGCTGAGCTAATGCCGGAACTATTCTTCCTCTACAGACTGTAGAATCACAAGCCAATTAAACCTCTTTTCTTTATAAATTACCCAGCCTCAGATATTTCTTCATAGCGATGTGAGAATGGACTAATACATTGGTTTAAAGTCTGTTTTCGCTGATGTAAGAATAGCAACTCCTGCTCTTTTTCATCTTTCATTTCCATGGCAGATCTTTTTCATTCTTTGAGTCTGTGGGTGTCATAATATGTGAGATGGCTTGAAAATCACGAATAGTTGGATCTTGCCTCCTCATCCAGTCTACCACTCTGCATTTTAAGTGGACATTTATTCCATTTACATTCAGGATTACTACTGATATGTGTGATTTTGATTCTGTCATTATGTTGTTTGCTGATTGTTATGTATACTTGATTGTGTAATTGCTTTATAGCACCTGCGGGCTATGTGGTTGAGTCTGATTTTGTGGTAGCAGGTGTCATTCTTTTGAATCCATGTTTAGCACTCTCTTAAAGAAAACTTGTAGAGCTTGTCTAGTTGAAATGTATTCCCTCAGCATTTGCTTGTCTGAGATTGGTTTTATTTCTCCATCACGTATGAAGCATATTTTGGTAGAATATGAAATTTTCGGCTGGAATTTTTTCAAAGATGCTGAAAATAGGTCTCCCATCTCTCTTCTGCTGAGAGATTTGCTGCTTGCCTGATCGGGTTCCCTCTGTATTTTACTTGATCCTTCTCTCTAACTACCTTTAAAATTTTTTCTTTTGTATCGATATTGGTGAATATGATGAATATGTGCTTTGGGGACAGTTATGTCGCATAGTTTCTGTCTGAGGTTCTCTGTATTTCTTGGATTTACATGTCAACCTCTCTCGCTGTATTAGGAAAATTGTCATGGACCGTATCCTCAAATATATTTTCCGAGTTGCTTATTCTCTGTCCTTGTCTCTCAGAAATGTTGATGTATGATAGATTTTGTCTGTTGACATAATGACATATTTTTTGGATATTTTGTTTATTTTTCTCAATTCTTCTTAAAAATTTTTGTAACAATGACTTGATTTGAAGAACTGATCTTTGAGCTCTGAGATTATTTCCTCTGCTTGGTCTATTCTGCTATTAATATGTCCAATTGTGTTATGAAATTTTTGTAGGGAGTTAATTGGCATTAGAAGTTCAGTTAGGTTCTTTCTTATATGAATATTTCATCTTTTTAGTTCTTGGATAATTTTACTGGATTCTTTGGATTTCTTGGATGGAGTTTCAACTTTCTTCTGAATCTTGATGAGTTTCCTTGGCACCTTGGTTCTGAATTCTATATCTGTCATTTCAGGCATTTCACACTGGTTAACTAGTAGAGAACCAGCGAACTTGTTTGGAGGATGGGGACAATCGCTTTTTGAATTACCAGATTTTTTGCGCTAATTATTTCATGTCTTGAGAGGGTTGGTGTTCTTTCAACTGTGATGTGACTTAAGTGTAGTCAGTTGGCTTCATTCCTAAATGCTTTCAGAGGGCTATAAATCTTTACCTTGGGTGAATTATTGGGCTCGGTTTCACAGTTGTATATATTAGTAGGATATACTTTTGTTGTAGTTTGGGCTGTGACCCAGTAGATGGCACTTAAGAGTAATGGCCAGTACCTAGGTTAATACTCAACTGTGTACTTTTTTTGTATATCGTAGAATTCATACCCGTGTTCTGTGGTGAGTTTGAGGGAAGAAGTGGCCCCTTTACCAGGTTCACTCTTGGGCCTTGAAGGAGCCCCTTTGATTACTAGCACGCATTTGCATTTCTTTGTTAGGTGTTCTGTGCCATGGGGCCCCCTCTAACAGAAGCTATGGCAGAGAGATACGCCACACACTTTCTGGACCAGCTCTGTGGAAGGAGGCATTCCCTGCTCCCACTCCAGGTCAGGAACCTGCATGTCTCATCCCTCTCAGTGCTCTGAGGGTGAAGGCTCCTCTCCCACTAGAATGTCAGCCACAGGTCTTGACTCCATACTCATGTGCTGCAGTCCAGGATGTCTGTGGCTCAGGTTGAGGTTTTGGCTACCTTGTGGGATCCAATAGGCTTCTGGGTCACCTGGAAATTACTCAGGTGCAGCAATGTATGTAGGTTGTGCTGTAGCGGCTTCACTGTGCACCCACTCCTGCAGGATGGCTTGGCATAGATTCAGAGGAGCCGGCCGGCAAGAAGGCTTACAGAGCAGATGTGCCCCAGTCCCATGGGGAAGTTGGCTCTGCTCTTTCCTGGCTCAGAGGTCAGCTGGCACCCATGACTCCCAGATGATGATGGGGAGCCCTGGGAGATGGGCCTATATGGCTTCTCTCCACTGAAACTTCCCAGAACATTGAACCTCCTGGGCTCTGTGCTGTTTTCTAAAAGGCCTGTCTTTTCTCACTTCCTGGGGATATCCCCCTGCCAGCTTACAGGTTCATGGGAAATGCAGGGTCTCCTGTAGCTAGAATCCCAGTGAACCACAGTAAGAATGAGTTGTGCCTAAATTCCCTCATGTACCCCTTTCCCAAAAGCCATTCAAGGCCAGAAACTAGCTCTGGTATTCAGGTTCCTTGTGCAAGTTTCCCAGTTTTTTCCATCTTCAGCCTTACCATCAGCATTGCCTCTCCATCCACTCTCAGCAAATTATCGTGTTTACCGGCTAATTTGAGCTCTCTCGATGGAAGTGGTGCTTCTTGGGAGCGTCTAGTCAGCCATCTTGTCCTCTTTCTCATTCTCTACTGTTTTAAAAGGGAAAGCAGTATATATGTGTATAGAATGGTAGAGTATATGATATAAAGGTCAAAGTTATTATATCCTAATTGCATATGTTTTTCTATGAAGTTTATGTCTAGGTCGTTAGCTGAGGTAGGTGATTCTGACTAAGACTTCAAAAAGAAAAAAAGAAGGGTTAAAATGCCTGTCTTTGAGAAAAGGAAATTGAGTTTTTAGAGAAGTGCAGTAAAAATTTTGTCAGTGTTGATTATTCACTTGAGAAACGATGTCATAAATTTTCAGCAAATCCAATCAACAAGGTTTTGTGAGTTTTCTACAACAGCATCCAGATATTTGGTATACCATGGAGTTAGCAGTAAACTGTAATGATCTAGAAAGTTTGAAACACAGTAATCAAAGGTAGAACCATGAGGTTGTGTAGCTGAGTTGAAGTGGATGCTAAGACCGTTAGACACGAGATGATAGAAGCTAGTGTGATGAAGAATCAGAAGCTAGCATCTTGAGTTTCTCGTCTATATGGATAAAGAGGTTTTTATGAATGATGTTGAAGTGAACTACAGTAACATAAGTATTAAATATCTTATGAATTAAGTGTTGTGTCTAGGTTGATACATGTCAGCTACATGGAGCACTTGCAAGTAGTAAAATCCAATGATGTATTTGAAAGGAGCTGGTTTTTGTATAAAAGGAAAGACAGTCTGGAAGTGGTGGGAAGTAAGGAAGCCGCCTCTCTATCACCACGCCCTGACATGATGCAGATGGGGAGGGGGCTGTGCTTGAGAGAGCTTTAGAAAAAACTATTGTTTAGAGTGAAATAAAGTGAAAGGAGTATTCAAGATACCATTGGAATATGTAGAAATGTTTGCTGTTGATCACTTTTGAGCTCCAGAGAAACGACAACATTTAGTAAAGGTGGTGAAGTGTGCGCGTGTGTATGTGCGTGTTTGTGTGATATAGTGGGAAAGGGAATGAGATCAGATTTGAGGATTTATAGATAACTGTGGGATTGAGTGTTTATAGAATGAAGCATCACTGAGGCAGTTTTACTGCCTACAAACAGGCTAAGGATGTATTTTTTGATCCATTAAAGCTGATCCATGGAGCAAAAATTCTGGATACAATGATTCAGTGAAGAATCTGCATTTTGAAACACTCCTCAGGTGATTCAGATGTCCAGTAATGTTTGAGAGAGACTGGTTTAGTAAAAATTTATAGAAGACTTACCACAATAATGTTACATATATGTATATACATGTTTCTGTATATACATATATGTACATTTATATACTATTTGAAAATAGAATGTGAATAATTTATAAATAACCTTCTTATAATGATTGAGAGTACTTAAAGAAATAAAGTCTTGAGCATTTGATACATTAGTCTTATAATTATTTTTATTCAATTAATGTGCATACTCCTTGAAGAAAAGATTTACTAAGCAAAGGTAAACTAGGAATTACCTTCTATTGAATTATCATAATGTTTCATTAGAAGAGTTTAATTGTGTTACGTTATTTAATTATGGTGTATGTAATGATCTTCATTTAAAATTATCAAATGTTTGGGGAAGCAGTATCAAAATTCTTGAATGTATATGATTTTGAAAAAGTCTTGCATAATTACTCCTACTTGCAATATTAATACACTGCAAAAGTTTGTTATTTATAGCTATAACTTATTTCTAATGCTTATCTGCCAATACCTCTATGTTGGTGATACAATAGCTAACATATATTAAAGGCTTAGTAGATTCCAGGTGTCAATGTATGTATTAATAAACCTGTTCATCACAACCACCCTATGAGTCAGTTACTATTTTTTTGGCTGCTTTAAGCTCTCAGAGAAATCAGAGCATATGGTTGTTACATAATTTGATCAAGGTCTCCCATTTAGTAAGTGGCAGGCCAGGGACTCCAAAATAAGTAGCTAGATTCCAAGCCTGAACTGTTGACCAGGCTTGGTGGCTCACGCCTGCAATCCCAGCACTTTGGGAGGCCGAGACGAGTGGATCACCTGAGGTCAGGCGTTTGAGACCAACCTGGCCAACACAGCGAAACCCTGTCTCTACTAAAAAATAAAAAAATTAGCTGGGTGCAGTGGCAGACACCTGTAATCTCAGCTAATTAGGAGGCAGAGGCAGGAGAATCACTTGAACCTGGGAAATGGAGGTTGCAGTGAGCTGAGATTGCACCTGAGAGACAGAGCAAGACTCTGTCTCAAAAAAAAAAAACAAATAAATAGAAAATAAACCAACCAACACTGAACTGTTAATTACCGTATTCTTTAGCTTCCTTAAAACTACTGCTCAAAGGGCAGTGGTAGAAAATTTGTAATAAATAGACCTTCAAAATTTAGGTGGTTAAATGTTTTATGTCAATATTCAGAGGAAAATATAATTATGACTTACCCATTAAAAAGCCATAAAAATTCCACACAGTATCTATTTTCTTGCAACAAAAAACAGGACATAATAGTGAAATAAATAGTCAGTGAAAGTGTAATTTTAATCTTCAGCCAGTCACCAAAATTGACACACACCAATTTAAAAAATTACGACGTCCTTGTATTTCTCACCTAAATTGGTGTTTTCCAAACTTGCCAAGTAGATATCTTGGTACCATATATATTCCTATGCACAAACTGGGGTTTCTGGTTCATTCGGTCCAAACTTGTATGTAGGAAATGCTTAAACAAACACCCTACTTGATTTTTATGATCTGGGAAGCAATGGCCTGAACTCTGGATTAAATTGTTTTGGAGTTGTAAAGTATGGTCTAAGACTATACAAGCACGTCTCCTTGTTAAACCAAAATCACATTTGATTAAAAAGATTTTTGAAACTTGAAGCATGATTTTCAATTCTGAGATAATGATGATTTATCTTGCTGCTATTATTTTCTAGAAAAGTATGATTTTGTTATAGCCATTGCCCCTTCACCCTTGCCTTCTTATTTTTTGAAATATTTTTTATTTAATATAAAATTTTGTTGACACTCTACACTCGTACACTTTAATGCAGAAGAGTTATATTTCACAATACCTTAGAACAAGGATTGGCCTTAGGCTCGGACAAGTGTACATCATGTAAATATCATATTATTATTGTGAATCAGCGTCATTCTCTGTGCCTTCATCTTCACGCCTAGAATCAGAACATGGAAGCAAAATGCTGAATAGAAAAAAATAGAAAATTAATATTAATATGAGAATCTAGGAAAGGACTAAATTTGTTGCTTGAGATTTAAAATACTGTAAATTCTGGTTTTGTGCTTACACATTTGTTTTCAAATTTATTTGTTGTTCATTTCTTGAAGAAAGAAGGTAATTATTTTAAATGAAGTATTTTCCAAAGTCTCCTTCAGTGTAACTACTCTGGGCACCTTTTAGCCCCCTCAGTGGTAGAAAGCAGAGAATTACTGAACAAAAAGTAACACAGAAAGCTGATTTCCCCACTGTGGTAATTCATAGTAATCCACTGAGTGATTGAAACTGTATGTTCTGGTTGCCAAAATTAATCTTCTGTTGTTGTTGATTGTTTTTTCAAGATAGGGTTTCATTCTGTTGCTCAGACTGGAGTACAGTGGTATGATCATAGCTCACTGTAACCTTTAACTTCTGGGCTCAAGCAGTCCTCCCACGTCAACTTCCCAAGCAGCTAGGACTATAGTTGCATGTCACCAGACCCAGCTAAATTCTTTTTCATTTTCTGTGGAGATGGGGTCTCACTATATTGCCCAGGATAATCTCAAACTCCTGGCCTCAAGCAATCCCTCCACTTGCGCCTCCCAAAGATGTGGGATTACAGGTGTGAGCCATGTTTTAACATCTAGAAGAGGATTGTCAGGAATAAGTTCAGAATACTCATATTACCTATTTCCAACACCAGTCTCTGAATTTTCTTAGTTAATAAGCACTTTCTCTTCTTCTCTTTTGTATCCTTAGGATTTGTATAATTTATGCTTTTTTTTCTAATTTCCCAATCCTAGACTTAATCTATCCTGGAAAGTCATCAAGACTCTTAGTTGCCAGTTCTAAATTCTAGTGGAACATAGAATAATGCAAATAAAACCATGTATTTTCAATTGTAGCACACTTAAGTTGATGGCCTATTTGTGTAAAAATATGGATTCTTTATTTATTTACTTTCTTTATCACTGACATGATCTGGCATCTTCTGCCTTCAATTTGTCCTGAGAATCTGTATACATAGAATTAACATCTATGCATATATGTGTGTAGATGTAGGGGAGGAGGAGGAGGAGGGGGGAGAGAGTGGGGGGGCCTTCTACTATTTCTATAAAATCATTATATAAAGAACATTGTATACACTGTAACAATGCACACACAAAGACACACACACACACATACACACACCCATGGTAGGTAATACTGTTATCATTTAAACTTTACAGATGAGAATATTAAGGCTCACAAAAGTCAATTACATTGTCTCACACCACATGTTATAAATAAAGATCTAAGATTAAAACATAGGCTAGCCTAATTTCACTGCCTTCATAGGACTTATTATACCACTTCTGGATAAATATGGATGGGGACTATGTACAACCCTGGACATTGCCCCTTCAATAAGTGATGTTTCCTAAAAGAATGAGTTTATCATTTTAGTTTGAAACCACAAAGGTCTTCACTAAAGTTTCTTTATTTTTCTGTAGTATGGAGACATATTTTAACAATTATTTATAAAGCTTTTTTGCAAATCTAAAAATTAATGAAAATATGTGAAGTGAGATATGAAGAGTTACAAAACAAGACCTATGTAAGTGCATGCTACATCAAAAAATAGAATTTTTAAAATGTTATTTTATTGTACTTACAATCAAATATATGTCAGTTCATTGTTGCAAAAAATCACCAATTTACTATAAATGCGTTTGTCGATGTCTTTAAACTTTTTCTAGAATATCTATTTCATAGGACTGGGTGAGACAAAGAAACTGATGTAGACCATCTTAAAAACCACTTTATGAGAATTACTTATCATAAAGTGACAGAGTATAAATTACTTCCACTGTATGTTGTCACAGGTTAAACAATTTATGTGTTAATATATTACCAACATAAAAGAAGCTGTCTTAAGACTTAGAGATAAGTGGCTCATTTATGTTAAAGGTATCATTATACTTGGAAAAGTCAAGAAATGACCTTCACGTTTTATCCCTCAAGTCAACCTTTCAAGATCTTTTAGTGGTACTTATTTTTCACACTAGGATAGCACTTAATAGAAGTATTTCTAACTTTGTAAAATAAAAATAAACTGGAAAATAAGGCTGGTTATTCAAGCTATCCTCACTGTAACATTTAAGTTTACATTAATATACCTTGGCTGCTTCAAATATCCAATTTATAATTTTTAACTATATATTCCAAAGTGTTTTGGTTATAAAACCTTTAGAGGATAACATAGTGAATTTTTCCCTCTGGTCATTACATTAATTCTTGTGTGCTTTCCAAAATACAGATGTGTGTGTGTCTGTGTGTGTGTGTGTGTGTGTGTGTGTGTGTGTGTGTATGTTTGCTTGTTTGCTTTGTTTTGTTTTAAAAGAAGCATGATGTTGACCTCTTAAACATTTAAGTATTTTCTTATACTTTTGGAACATATCATTATATGTATAAATGTTATAGCTAGAAATAATGACACGATGGGTCCACTGGAAATGACCAGACATAAAAGAAGCCTCATATGTGTTTTGGCATTGAATAGGCCTTGATCTATGTCTTATATAAGCATGGTGCCCTGGGAAAGTACTGCTTGTCATCACTAGAGATTCTTGTAACATAGCTGGTCATTACTCCTCCTGCCCCGAGTTCAATTATGTTGTAAATTATTTTATACATTAGTTCTAGTTTCCACATATATTTCTACCAGAATTGGAAAATCTTAATTTATTAGATATTGTACCTCAAACAGTAACATTTAATTATAGATATTCCTGAAGAATTTGGTTCTCAAGTAAAGCCATTTTAAATTAATCTGGTTCATCATTCTAAGCTGTTTGCCTT
Source organism: Alouatta palliata (assembly GCA_004027835.1). Lineage (NCBI taxonomy): Eukaryota > Metazoa > Chordata > Mammalia > Primates > Atelidae > Alouatta > Alouatta palliata. The sequence continues at coordinate 112,982 of PVKV010003335.1, forward strand.
CTTTGCTGTACAAATTGGCGTCTTTGCAGCTGTGATGAAGGATACAAGGAATCTGCTTCTAATCTGAGTTTTAGCATTTTCTTAAGAATGTAATGTGTGTCCAGGATGTTTTGGTTTAATGACTTGGAGCATCCTGTCACCTTGATTTAAGACTAAAACCAAATTTGGTAAAAAAATAATATATAAAATGCATGTTTATTCAGGTTCATATATCCAGGTTTTTTAAATGCGACCCCAGGTATGGTATTTGGCTACGGCGCTAGTGTTTTGGAATCCACTTTGAGAATGCACTGCTAACCTACCTTGTTCATAGCCTTTTAGATTTGCTTTGTTTAAGAGGATTACTGGTATTTTCCAAGTAGTACTGAGGTTTAGGAGCACATTAACATTGTTTAGTGTTCTTTGGCTCCCTGGTATTTCTGACAATCTTTGGAGTAATAAGGTTTTTCTTAGTTAGAGCACATCCATAGGAAATTAATTCAATATTCTTGCATTAGGCTGTCTTTTTTTTTTTTAATTGAGACGGAGTCACGCTCTGTCACCAGGCTGGAGTGTAGTGGCACCATCTTGGCTCACTGCAACCTCTGCCTCCTGCGTTCAAGCAATTCTCCTGCCTCACCCTCCTGAGTATCTGGGACTACTGGCATGCACCACCACTCCCAGCTAATTTTTGTATTTTTAGTGGAGACAGGGTTTCACCATGTTGGCCAGAATGGTCTCGATCTCCTGACTCTGTGATCCGCCTGCCACGGCCTCTCAAAGAGGTTGGATTACAGGGGTGAGCCACCGTGCCCGGCCGCATTAGGCTGTCTTTAACTGGTGTAAAGTTATCTGGCTGTGACCAATAGAAATTCGTTGAGCTGAATGTTGTGATCAACCTTTCAAATCAGACATATTTCACAAGTGCAGTGATACAGCTTCCTAGAAGTTGAGCTAAACCGTAGGTGTCTTTTCACCTCAGTCTTCTATTAAGACAAAAGCCTGTGAAAGGTTTTCAGTTCCTTACTTTTTATTTTCAAATTCCCTTCAGTGTCCCTTGTTTATCTAGAAAAAATACGTATTGTAAATAAACATTCTTTCCACGATGATCTCTATTGACACGAAATATAAAAGCTGAAATGAAATTTTATTGTTTTAAAAATCTAGTGAAAGTTTAGCATTTGATAAGTAACAATGTAATATGTATTAACATGAGTTCAAATATACGAAAAAACTATATTTATTTCATAATATATCACCTTTATTTATTCATAAACAAGAAACAAGACTAAAGCCTAGAGAACTCTCCAAACATCTATCATACTCTTTTCAAATTCCCTCTTTTTTTCATACCAGTAAAAATTGAAGGGAAAAAAAGAATCATATGAAATGATTAAGAAAAAGAGTTGGAGAAAACTTACCTGTCTTGCTTGATAATGAACCTACACTAGACCCTCTACTCCTCTGAACAAGATATGAGTTGGAGGCTCCGACTCAATATTAAGTCAATTAGCACACAGCTAATTTGTGTGGTACAAGGAACTCAAAACTAGGAGCCATGCTGTGTCTCTCTTTCCTTTCCTCTTAGTTATTTCCCCAGTGGTGATTCTGAGATATGACAGACCCAGGAGAAAAGGGAATTGTGAACTGAGTGAACTATATGAAAGACAAATCATTTATTTCAAAATATAGAGATATTCACGTAAACAAATACACTTTGATTTGAACATCTAATTTAATCAGTATATAGCATCTTTGGTTAACTTTCGTTAAAAATGAAGCTACAGACTGCCATTCCAGTTGGCATAATTCTAGGAAAGTGTTTCTAAAATGATGTTTAGTCACATTCTCCCACTAAACAAGTCTTTTTCTGTCAGAATTTGTATCTTACTGTTTATTTGCCTAAGAGCAATGCAAAGTATGATAAAAATATTTGAAGTGGAGGTACACAAATTCTTTTGCAGACTAGAGGCAGTGTGTAATGCTACATGCTTCACCGTTCTAGATCTTATCGAGTAGAACAGTGAAAGGCTGGTAACACTAACAGTGACCAATTGAACATATGAAAATATTAAATGTACTTTTAAATCATTAATGGAGTGAAAGTACTATTCACTCCAATTTTAAAATATCCAATTTTATAATGTAAACTAGTCAAAAAATTAATAGATATACAGTACTTCAGTTGGCATTTCCTTTAGAAGAGTGTATCTATTTCTTCTATTTATATTTAGATTGGTTGTGACTAAGCATTCTAACTATTAAAAATCTAGGATTCCTATCTCTGAAGCCTGCATTTTTAGCGAGAAAGTCTTCAGTTATACATGCCGATGCAGGGTTTGCATGAGAAAATGACGTGGATAAACGAAAGATTTGGACCAGTTGGAGCTAGGTGAACAAGATCACATACATGCAAAAGTTCCATTTATTTTCAGTGAGATACAAGTAAATAAAAACAGAAAAGCCAGCTGTTCGAGGGGTGGCAATTTTTGCTTTCTTATTGAATATTTGCTAGTGTATAACTTGACCTTCAGGTTTTTATGTCATGTATAAATTATCTACTCAATTTTAATACATGCATAGTTAGGTGTAACCACCATCAGGATCAGGATGTAGACTAGTTCTATCACCCCAAATAACTTTCCTTTCCAAGAAGTAAAACCCATCCAAATGTCCCTCAATAGATGGGTGGATATGCTATGCAAATTTAAAATTACTTTAAATTAAATCACTTATTATCTCACCAGTACCTTCATATTGCTTGCTAACTTTTCTCTTAACCACTTTAAACAATTCTAGCCCTAGATCAATCCAGCCATCTGCCTATTCTGCTCCTATACCTGGACCGCAGAAGACTTCTACAGGAAAATCCACAGCTAAGTGTACAGGTGATACTACTGCTAAATGCCTTTAATTTTAGCTCCTAAAATACCTATTAGTTTTGCTTATTTTTTGACATGTCTACTGTCTATCTCATATTTAGGCTGTGATCACATCTAAACTGGACACTACAATTTAGTGCTAACTGATCTTTTCTCTTCAGTACTGTCCCAGCCACACATTGCACTTCATGTTTCCTCACTCTGCAGCACTCCACCTTGTAATAGTTACTGGAATAACTTTTAGAGAATGCAAAACTGACATTTTTCACTCTGCCGTTCATTCTTCAATGTCTTGCCAGAACCTCTAAAGTCATAATGCTCCAGTTGCTTAGCATGTACCACCAGACTCCTTACAGTATAATGTCTGCAATCTTTTTTAAGCCTCCTCTTTGATGAGCATACCATGCACCAATAATACAATAATAGATTACGTGAAGTTTCTATACAGCACAATGCCACCTTGAAACTCCTAGTCTTTGTCTGTATTATTATCTTCAAGCAAAATCAGCTCCAAGCTTTCTTCAATAATATCTACCTGTCCTCCAAAATTCACCTCAATTGTAGCTTTCTGCACATTCCCTTCATTCCTCCTGCCTTAATCAAGTCTGTCTCTTATGTGTCCTGCAGCGTTTTTGCAATCTGTTATTTGTTCTTAGAGCAACAAATGGTTATTTGTGGCTTATTCATCTATCTATGCCAATAAATTATAAATATTTGTTGTTGTAGAGATAATATCTTAATATCTTACATTTCTGTATCCCTTTGTATCTAGTAAGTACATCAGACAAAATAAGTATTTAAATTCGTATTTATAAACTAAATCTTCAACATAAAACAATTGTACAACAAATAATAAATTCAGACTATTATTCGGGTTCCATATAAGGAAATCAGTATTGCATATTTGAATGTATAATTTTTGTAGATTCCATTTAAAATAAGAGCTACATATATTAAGATAATATTTTAAAAATAAATCAAATTTATTTGAAAGTATCAATTTTTCCTGTTGATCATAAACATTGAATAATACAATTTCTAACTCTTAAGTTTAAAATACTATCTGTAAGATTATTTTTGGCATTTAAAAAATGAAATGATTTTTAGTAATCCAATTTTTCTTGAATTTGTCAATCAGGTCTTGAAGAAGACAGTATATGTATGTTGAAAATCATTTACGTGAAAGGTCTGATGATTGAAATGATTTGTGTAAGTCCTAATAAATTCTGAAAAAGCTAGTGAATTTGAGTTTAGTTTCTTTGACTTGTAGTTTCATGTTTATTTTGTTTCTGTGTTCCACATTTCATGATTTATTGATGAAAATTACTGTTTTGCTTTACATACTTGTTTTTCTTCAAGTTTATACCACATATAGTCAAAACGTTTTTTACCGTATATATATAATAAGCAGAGTTTTCAACAATCACATTTTCCTCAAAAACAATACTAATCCAGTGTTGTGAACATTCAAAGGCAGCCAGAATGCCTATAAAAATTTGATCAAGTCACAGGTCTTTCAGACAGTTCTTTGTGCATAACTGTATCTAAAAAAGAATTTGTAAGTTCTGGAGGCTTGTTTTTATTTGCTTCCTTGTTTACATCAGCTACTTCATGCAATATTCAAGTCTCCAGATTTCTCTTTTAAAGATAGTCTAGCAACCAGGCTTATATCTACAAACAGCTTTAAATTTTCTGCCATCATATTTTCTGAATTATTTTTAAATCACCATTAAAAAAATCTTGCTTTTAGCTTCTTAGAGATATTATAAGCCCCACTGCATATTCTATTTGCTGGTTGGTTTTCTCCACATGCAGGCCACATCCTAAGAGATACTGGAAGAAAAGTTATGTAGTCCCTCTCTATTCTCATTCCACACCCACTTTAGCTTAGCAAGCACATCATGTTTAAGAAAGAAAATATAAAATTGTCTTCATCTGTTCCCAAGCTAATTGTGAGTAATCTAGACGATATTTAAATATAAAGCAGTATTGAAAAAACTATTTTTCTCAGAAAAGGGTAACACACATCAGCTTGAGAAATTGTGTTTTTCCATAGCATAACATGAGAAATAGGCAAATTTGTGGACAGTAAAGAAGGAAAGGGAAACACTTTCTGGCTTATTTTGAGTCTATCTTTTATGACAAAGGGAATCCTTGTTATCTAGGGGAATACTGATGGATTCACTTAAAGGACAACCCTTCATTGGCTAACTTGATTCAGCCAATGCTTTCTGAGTTAAGATGTGAAGTTGCATCGTGCCACTCCAAAACATGTATTTACTTTTGATAAAAGCATATCTAGTCATCATTGTCTTCTAATTTTTTACTATGAAATTGAAAAATTCTCCATAAATGCAGTCCTTCATTTTACTATATTTTTCCTTGCATACTTTTATATAATCAAGATTATTGTAAGGATGAACCCTCCTCATGACTAATGGTGGAGACTTAAAGGGGGAAAAAAGGTAAAAACCTTGCAGGTAGATTCAAGTGTTCATGTAAGTGACCAGATGAGGAAGTTTCTGGGTCATATTGTCTGAGTTCTGCGTCTGTAAGAGATGATAAGGCCATTTATGGCAGATGCCAGATGCTGTAAGTTCTACGTAGTTGCAAACATTGCTTGCAGTAGAATATCTGAAACCTTCTTTGGGATGAGGGTGAAAGATACTTCCTTTTTTCCCTTTATAAACCAAAAAATATCTGAATCATGTCTCAATCAGTTTACAGGTTTATTTTTGCCAAGGTTAAGGACCATTTTCCATGACACAGCTTCAAGGGGTCCTGAGAACATGTGCCCAAGGTGGTTGGGTTACAGCTTGCTTTTGCACATTTTAGGAAGACAGAAGTTACAGGAAAAGACATAAATCAATACATGGAAGGTATACATTGGTTCAGCCTGGAAAGGTGGGATACCTCAAATTCAGGGCTTCAAAGTCATAGGTGGATTCAAAGATTTTCTAACTGGCAATTGGTTGAAAGAGAAGCTCTGCCTGAAGAGTTGAAGTCAGCATAGTGAAATGCTTGAGTTATGATAAGGGGAAGGGATTGTGAAATGTAAGGTTCTTACCATGTAGATAAAGACTTCAGGTAGCAAGCTTCAGTGAACATGTTTTATCAGACTTTGAAAGGTGTCAGACTCTCTGGAAAAGACCTAGTAAAGTAAGGAGATTCTTTACGGAATGCAAATTCTTCTCACAAGGACAGCTTTGCAGAACAATCTTGAATTTCAAAATATGTCATATAAATATATTTGGGATAAAATACTTTGATTTCTCAGGGTCTGCTATCTGTTATGTGATGCTTTGTCAGTCAGTTGGAATTTGGTTTCTAATTGCTACAAAGTTGTCTTTTCAGGCCTAAGATCTCTGTTTTAGTGTTAATGCCAGTCACTTGTGTCTAAACTCCAAATGGAGGTCAGTATAATAAAGCATATCTAACCCCCTGTTCCTGCATGCCCTGAACTGGTTTTTTTAGGTTACTTCTGGATTCTTTTGGCCAAGAGAGGGGTCCATTTAATTGGTTGGGAAGATCAGAATTTTATTTTTGGTTTATACTTTATTTGGAAGCATTAGGTCAGAATTTCTCTCATCCAGTAGAGTGTATTAGTTCATGAACTTCTCAGTCCACAGAAACCAAGTGAGCATAATTTATGTTGTATGCATAGGACTTGTCCTGAAAGAAGCTTTGGTGTTTTCTGTGGAACTAATGAAGACCTAAATGCATGGTCCTAGCTTCCAAAAAACTTAACATGAATCACTAGAAAATTTCAGTGCTTTGTAGAAGATAAAGTTTATCTCAAAATCCACATTGAATAAGTTCGGAGAAAACAGAAATTACTTTCTGTGTTCAAGAAAGATGTTAAGAAATTTGACTAAGTCAGAGGGGCTTTGGCTTGGGTTTGATTTCTGCAAAACGTAACTATTTTTTATTCCTTGAAAGTTGCCTGGCAGTGGGTTGTAAATGGGTAGATTTTCGTATTTCTTATTACAGTCTGTGTTAGTTAATTGTGCGTAGCTATAAAGGAATACTTGAGTCTAAAGAGGTTTATTTGGCTCACAATTCTGGTTCCGAAGGCTGGACACGAAGCAAGGCACTGATATCTGCTTGGCTTCTGGTGAGAGACTCAGGAAGAGTTTACTCTTGGCAGAAGCCAAGGAGAGTTGGCATGTCATATGGTAAGAGAGAACAAAAGAGTGAGGGAAGAGATGCTACATTCTTTCAAATAACCAGCTCTCAAGTGAATTAATAGAGTAATAATCATAAATAGGGTATGGCACCAAGTCATTCATGAGAGTTCTGCACTCATGACCCACACACTTCCCACTAGGCTCTACCTTCAACACTGGGGCAAAAATTTCAAGATGAGATTTAGAGTGAAAAAACATCCAAACTACATCACAGTCTCTGATCACTCATTCTCTGTTGATCACAAAAGGCTATTTCATTTGTGTTAATTTCAAATACCATTTTCCTGAACTATTTTCTGCAATCTTTGAAGGAATTTATTTCGATTGAAAGAAACATTTTCTTTCACAAAGGCTTCTCTCTGCAAAACAACAATCTGTTTGTCAGTATTTATTTAGTTAATTGTCAAAAATTTGTTCTTGTTTGTTTGTTTGAGACAAGGTCTCACTCTCACCCAGGCTTGAGTGCAGTAGCATGACCATGGCTCACTGTAGCTTTGACCTCCTGAGCTCAGGTGATCCTCCCACTTCGGTCTCCCAAGTACCTGGGACTATTGGCATGCACCAACATACCCAGCTAATTTTGGTATTTTCATTAATAGAGATGGGGTTTTGTCATGTTGCCCAGGCTGGTCTTGAACTTGGCCTCCCAAAGTGCTGAGATTACAGGCATGAAGCACCACGTCTGGCCACAAATACATTTTTATCTTTATGTTGACATATATATCCTAATTTTTACCTTTGAAATGTAATCATATTGCATTATTGATGTTTAAAAAACACTAATCTCAAATGTTAGGGATTAATCCTCTTTAAAGGTAAGTATATTGGAAGTCTTGTACTAAAAAACAACTATACCTAGACCCACTCTTGACATTCAGAACGTGTTAGAGAATAATCTTCCTGGCAAGGAGACTGAGTTGGTAATCTAATCATATAACATGTTTCTTCACTCTCACACCTACCCCAAAGTCACACTGGCAAAACATCCTTAACACATATTTCTATACTAAGTTATGAAAATTCACAAAAAATGACAATAAAAGACACAAGATGGTATTTACTAACTTCAAACTTTCTGTATTCCATTTCAGAGGTGGAGTCAGGAGAAACGCAGCCAAGGAGTTGCTGTGGCACTAAATTTGAAAGACATCAAAGCGTGACCCCAGTCTCCAGTCAGTTCATCTCTAATGCTATTTTTGCATCCTGCAGTATGCAAATTGCTATCATGAATTGATGGGAAGAGGGTTTTAAAAACTGCAATGGTTTACAGCATTGAATACTGAGGTATGGTCTTTTGTCTTTGAGAATTAGGTCCCTCCAGGTGTGTATTTAGAAAAGATGTCTGTTTTTGTGAAAACTAAAAATTTGTATAGCTTTCTCTTAAATTAACTTCTATTAATATATCACTGCTGAAAATTCTTTTAACTTTATTGGTTCTCGTAAGTGTGTACTGGTAACTCAGTGTGGTTTAATTTAAATTTTCTGGATGACTACTGCTTTGTGATAATTGTTTGTGTGTTTATTGTCCATACATATATTTTTCTTTGTGAAATGTCTGTTAAAATCTTTTGCTCAGTTTTTGTTTGTCTTTTTATAGAGTTGTATATATGTATTATTTACACATTATAGATACAAATCCTTTGTCAGATATGTATTTTTCAAATAATATTCACCCATTCTGAGGTTTTCTTAACTGTATCTTTCCAAGTTCAAAAAAATGTTAATTTAATTAAGATCAAAATATCAATTCTAAATTTAATGGTATGTATTTTTGTGTCCTGTTTAATAATATTTTTCTAAGTCAATTTCACAAAGATATACTGCAGTATTTTTTTCTAGAAGTTTTGTTTAGTTTTTAGTCCCACACTTAAGTAAATGATCCATTTGAGTTAATTTTTATGTATTGTATGAAGTCAGTGTAGTGCTTCATTTTAGTTTCCATAAAAGTATGCAGTTTTTCCAGTAACACCTTTGAAAACACTATACTATCCTTCATTGAATTACCTTGTTACCTTTGTCACAAATGGATAAGTTAATCAAGTGTGCAGTTTTCTTTCCTGAACTCTCTAATGTGTTCCATTGATCTATATGTCTATTTTTATGCTGATACCCAAATTTTTGAGAATTACTCTTGAAATCAGATAGCATAATTTTGCAACCTATTAATGTAGCATTTTTGCATGCTTAATTTTTATATGTTAAATTTACCTTGAAATCCTAGGATAAATACCACTTCGTCATGATGTGTTTTATATTTTATATATATTTAGATATGATTTGGTAATATTTTCTAATCATTTTTACTTTTAATATTATGAAGGTTATTGGTCTGTAGTTTTCTTCTTTTATAATGTATTATTATGGTTCTGAAATATGAGCAATACTTGACTTATCAAATACATTTTAAAATAATTATTAATCCTCTATTTTACGAAATAATTTGTATTGGACTGGTATTTTTGTTTCTTTAATAGCATTTGCAAAACCATATTGCTTGTGGAAAAGCAATTTATATTAATTATAAATTCAACTCATTTTGCACTGTTAGGCTATTCAAGCATTCCTATATATATATGTATTTTATTGCACTTTAGGTTCTGGGGTACATGTGCAGAACATGCAGGATTGTTGCATAGGTACATACATGGCAATGTGATTTGCTGCCTCCATCCCCCCCGTCATCTATATCTGGCATTTCTCCCCCATGTTATCCCTCCCCAACCTCCCTACCCTCCACTGTCCTCCCCTAGTCTCCCCCAAAAGACCCCAGCGTGTGATGCTCCCCTCTCTGTGTCCATGTGTTCTCATTGTTCAACACCCACCTATGAGTGAGAACATGCGGTGTTTGATTTTCTGTTCTTGTGTCTGTTTGCTGAGAATGATGGTTTCCAGATTCATCCACGTCCCTACAAAGGACACGAACTCATTGTTTTTAATGTCTGCATAGTATTCCATGGTATATATGTGTCCCATTTTCCTTGTCCAGTGTATCAAGTTTTCCTTTTCTTCGGTTAATTCTGTTAATACCTCCTTCCCATGTGTTTTATTTTCACATATCCTTTCAACATTATTGGAAAATTTGTTTATGAAAACATCGCCATATGTCTTAGTCCAGTTAGTGTTGCTATAAAGGAATACCTGAGGCTGGGTAATTTATAATGACAAAAGGTTTACTGAGCTTTTCGTTTGCTGACTGAAAGTCTGGCATATGGTGAAAACCTCAGGCCACTTCCACTCATGGTAAAAGGTGAAGGAAAGCCAGCATGTGTAGAGATTACATGATGAGAGAGAAAGCAAGAGAAAGAGGGAGAAAGGGCCAGGATCTTTTTAACAACCACCTCTCAAGGAAACTAATAGAATGAGAAGTCACTCACTCCCTGTTCCCCTAGGGAGAGAATTAATCTATTCACAAAGGATCTATTGCCATGACCCAAACACCGCTCTAGAGGTCCCACCTACATCATTGGTGATCATATTTAAATATGACATTTGGGGTTTACAAACATCTAAACTATAGTATCATGTTACATTATTGTGGGTTTGTTGTTGTTGAAACAGAGTCTCATTCAGTCTCCCAGGCTGGGGGGCAGTGGCACAATCTCAGCTCACTGCCACCTCTGCCTCCTGGGCTCAAGCAATCCTCTCACCTCAGCCTCCTAAGTAGCTGAGACTGCAGGTGTGCCACCATGCCAGGCTAATTTTTGTATTTTTTGTGGAGATGGGGTTTCATCATATTGCTCAAACTGTTCTCAAACTCCGGGAATCAAGTAATCCTCCACCTGTGTCAGCCTCCCAGAGTGTTAAGATTACAGGCGAAAGCCATAGTACCCGGCCAGGCATTGTAATTTTTTTAACATTTCTAGTGCTCTTCACTCATTTCTAAAGATCTCTGTGTCTATCGACATACTTTTTCTATCCCAAAAGACCTTCATTTGCCATTTGCCATTTCTTACTGTAGTTTTGGTGAAAACAACCTCTCTTAACTTTTCTTTTTCTCTGAATTTAATTTTTGTAGATGTTTTTCTTTTCAGTCTTTTAGAGTTATTTCACTCTCTACGGTCCTTCATAGTTTCTTATGAGAAAGTAGCTATTAATCAAATATTTGTCCTTTATATGTAATGTCTCTTTGTCTCTTTCTTTCTTTTCTTTCTTTCTTTCTTTCTTCTCTTTCTTTCTTTCTTTCTCTCTTTTTTGTTTGTTTACTTTTTAAATTTAGATTTGCTTATCTTTGGCTTTAAACACTTGGACTGATATACCTTGGAATAGATTTCTTTGTTTTATTTTTCTTAGTGTTTGTTGAGCCTCTTGAATTTCTAAAATTTATGTATTATATCATATTTTAAGAAAATCCTTGGGAGGCTGAGGCAGATGAATCACCTGAGGTCAGGAGTTTGAGACCAGCCTAGCCAACATGATGAAACTTTGTCTCTACTAAAAGTACAAAAATTAGCTGGGCATGGTGGCAGGTGCCTGTAATCCCAGCTACTCAGGAAGCTGAGGCAGGAGAATTGCCTGAACCCAGGAGGCAGAGCTTGTCGTGAGCTGAGATCGTGCCATTGCACTCCAGCCTGGGGGACAAGAGCGAGACTTCGTCTCAAAAAAGAAAAAAGAAAGAAAGAAAAAAGAAAATCCACCCTTATTTCTTTACATGTTGTTTTTTCCATTTTTCCTCTCTATACGTTGCATAATTTGTATGAAAAATATGTTAGCCATAAGAATGTTTTTGATATATATATGTATACACACACATACATATATGTATGTGAGATTTGTTAGTGAGTACGTTTACCTACACATAATAAAAAATGTAGTACCTCAGTGTTTTCTATGTTTTACATATCATATTCAATCATAAGAAGAACGATTTTAGTCAAAAAGTCAACATAACATTTTAGTTTCTGTGATTAAAATGTGCTTAAGTTATGAGTTAATATACACAAAAATAAAACAAACAATACATTTTAGAATATTTTTGTTATAATGTTTTCTTATCATGTTTCCTATAAATATTTTAAAAAATGAAGAATATGATGTACGACATAAATATATATTTCTCCTATTCTAAATTCTACTTCCTAGATAAAACCACTACTAATAATATTGTTGTATATTATTATGGAATGTTTTGATATATAAAGTCATATTTGTTTAAAGAAAAATAATTTAGTTTATAGTTTGTAATTAGTTATTATTAATTCAGTAATATTTATCTAGTTCATTTCAATATCAATTTATTTATTTTAATTTTGGCATGGTATTTTTTTTTTCATTTTATTTCCAATTTTCTCCCTTTAGAGTAATGATTAGTAAATATAACTGCATATTTATCTTTGCATATTTATGCATTTCTGTAGAAATACTACAGCAAAGTATGAATGTTTTAAACATTTTGATACATAGTGCCAAGTTTTACTTCAAATATTCTGTTAAATTACTTCCCCACAAAGTGTGTATGTTAAATACATTAACTCACAGCATTTTCTAAGCATAAGCTAGTATCAGTGCATTTAAAATCTCCTAACTTATAGGTGAAATTTTATCTCAAATGAGTTTGGGTGCATGTGATTTAGGGTGATATGGCCATAGACCAAACTTGTTATTTGTTTGTTATAACAAACTGCATTGTTATTTTGTGTGCATGTGTGTGAATGTGTGTGTATACGTGTGTGTGTTCATTTTAGCTTTTTTTATTTCAATAGTTTTGGGGGGCACAGATGTTGTTTGCTTTCATAGATCAGTTCTTTAGTGGTGATTTCTGAGGCTTTGGTGCACCCATGACCTAAGCAGTGTACAGTGTAACTAATGTGAAGTCTTTTATCCCTCGCCCCCTCCTACCTTTGCCTCCAAGTTCCAGAAGTCCATAATATCATTCTAATGCCCTTACATCCTCATAGCTTAGCTCCCACTTATGACTGAGAACACAGAATGTTTGTTTTTCCATTCCTTAGTTACCACACTTAGGATAGTGGTCTCCAGCTCCATCCAGGTTGCTGTGAATGCCATTGTTTCATTTCTTTTTGTGGCAGAGTAGTATTCCATGGTATATAGGTATACCACATTTTCTTTATTCACTTGATGGTTGATGGGCATTTAGCCTGGTTCCATATTTTTGCGATTGCAAATCATGCTGCTATAAACATGTGGATACAAGTCTCTTCTTCATAGAATGACTTTTTTTTCCCTCTGGGTTGATACCCAGTAATGGGGTTGCTGGATAAAATGGCAGTCCTACTTTTAGTTCTTTAAGGAATCTCCATTTTTCATAGTGGCTGTGCTAGTTTACATTCCCACCAGTATTGTAAAAGATTTGTTGAAAAGGGTGTCCTTTCCTCACTTTATGTTTTTGTTTGCTTTGTCAAAGATCAGTTGGCTGTTAGTATTTGGCTTTATTTCTGGGTTCTCTATTCTGTTCTAATGGTCTATGTGCCTGTTTTTATATCAGTACAATGCCAGCTTGGTAGCTATAGTCTTATAGTTAGAAGTCACGTAATGTCATGCTTCCATATTTGTTCTTTTTACTTCGTCTTGCTGTGGCTTGCAGGCTTTTTTGTTTCATATTAATTTTAGGATTCTTTTTTAGTTTTGAGAAGAATGCTGGTGGTATTTTGATGGGAATTGCATTGAATTTTTGGATTACTTTTGGCAGTATAGTCATTTTCACCATATTGATTGTACCCATCTAGGAGTGTGGGATGTGTTTCTATTCGTTTGTGTTGTGTATGATTTCTTTCAGCAGTGCTGTATAGTTTTCCTTGCTGCAGTCTTTCCCTCCTTGGTTGGGTATATGTCTAAGTTTTTTTTTTTTTTTTTTTTGAGCTGTTGTAAAAATGATTGAGTTCTTGATTTGATTCTCAGCATGGTCACTGTTGGTGTATAGCAGCGCTACTGATTTGTGTTCATTGATACTGTATTCTTGGCCCAGATTACATACTTCCCTGCTGATAAAGCAAGCAAGTCTTCTCGGTCTCACCCCTTAGTCTGCCCACGTTTCAGCCACAGCTCCTGCACTCCTTTTGGCAGCAGTTCTTGTTTGCCCCCTGGATTCTGCTCAAGAGAGTCTGCACCTCCTTGAATTTATTACAAAATTTAGTTGGAAACTTCTTTCACTCTGTAACCCTTTCCAAATTCCATCAGCTGCCTTCCTTGAGGGTGCTTGTGAAATAGAGTCAGAGACGGCTTCCCTGGGCTCAAGCTGGATATGGAAATGCCTATAAGTCTCTTCTTGCTGTTGCTTCTACTTTTATATTTCACACTAAATCCATTTCAGCTTTAGGTAAGGTTAGATCCTCCTGTAATCAGGATTTTCAGATTCCCCGGTGGGGATGTGTTTTGGAGGTGGGCTTTCCCCCTCTTACAGTTTGGGAGCTCAAGGTTTTTCACCTGCCTCACGGAATTTTCAGCGGTGTGCCACTTCTTTCAAAGGATCTGTGAATACCTTGTGTGTTTTTGAGCATTATATATATTATGGATGTTTTATGGTAATTAAGTAGTTGTATTTCTTCTACAAATTGCGTATTTATATCTTTTTCCCATTTCCAGGTTTTGGTTTTTATTATTTTCTCTTTTTTTGAGACAGGGTCTTGCTCTGTCACCCAGGCTGGAGTGCAGTGGTGAGGTCATTGCTCATAGCTCACTGCAGGCTCGATCTCCTTAGCTGAAGCAATCCTCCCGCCTCACCTTCCCAAGCAGCTGGGACTACAGGAGAGTGCCGCTTCACCTGGATAATTTTATTTATTTATTTATCATTGCTACAGGATCTCGCTAAGTTGCTGAGGTTAATTTTGAACTACTGGGCTCCAGCAATCCTCCCCCTTCGGATTCCCAGACTGTTAGTATTACAGGCACGAGCTATGACACCTGGCCTGTTATTAATTTTTATAGATTTATATAGGCAAGGATGTTACCCGTTTGTCTGCTATTTACATAATATTATCTATTTTTGAATTTACATTTTTATTTTGTGTTTACTGTCCATAATTTTAAGCTTTAATAATCATCCAATCTATCAATCTTTTTAAAAAAATGTCTGAGTGCTATATCACGGTGAGAAAGGTCTTCTCTAATCTGTCATTGTGGGGAAAAAATTGATCATATTTTCTGCTACGGTTTTTTGACATCAGTTTTATATTTATATGTTTAACCTATATCAATTAAATTTTGTTTAATTGTGGTGAGTAATTGTAGTGAGCAGTATGGCTCCTGCTAAGATGTCCATGCCATAACCCCTGGAACCTATTATTATTGTTGCTTTATATGGTAGAAAGGATTTTGCAGATGTAATTAATGTTATAAACCTTAGGATAGGGCAAGTGTCTAATTGGCCAATTAGATAGGGCCAATCTACCATCCAGGAGGTAGGGATGGCCCCCATCAGGCAACCAGAAAGAAAAATACTACCATAGTCCTAAAGGGGCAAGAAACTGTATTCTACCACTGATCTCAATGCGCTTGGAAGCAGATAATTCCCAGGGACTCCCATTAAGAGCCAGCAGGGTAACACCTTGATTTCTCTGTTGGAAGACCCAAAGGTGTTAACCTAGCTGAACCCGCCAGATTTCTGACCTAAAGAAATGTGGGATAAAACATAGATGTTGTTTCGAGCTACTAAATTTGTAGTAATTTGTTATGGCAACAATGAAAATTCAGATGATATGTTTAATTTTTTTTCTTCTCCATATAGTGAAAAAAAAATCCCACTGCATTTATTTGGGTTTCCCTGTTTTATTTTAAATGTGATGTATTACACTTTTTGACAGAAAACTTCAGCCAAAGCCATCTTGAAGTAAGATGTTGTGATGTTGGGTTCAGAGCCTATATACTGAAAATAATTATCAAGTAATAGTAAAGGAATTGTGATTAGAAAGTAATGTCTATATAATATTCATACACCTTTTTGTTCTTTCATTAACAGTGCCTATAAAATCCTTCACAACTGATCCCACAGATGCTTAATAGGCAACCCATGCTCCCCTACTGAAGCAATGCTGTACAAAACAAAAGAGAAGGGGTAACACAAATCAGGGTCTGAGGTTTATTGAAGTAAAATCTGTTCTCCTATTAACAAGCAACGTTGCATTTAGATACATAAATGAATTAGAAATTTTTTTTAATCGGGGAAAATTATTTTGACAAACATTCTGAGGAGGATTTATTTGTAGATACTTAGGAAATCATCCTGCCATTTTTAGGACAAAAAAATGACTGATTTACGTGGATAGTATAACCATTATTTTTTATATAAAACAGAATAGCGAAAAAATGATTTTTGTTTATATGGGAACAATAATGGTGTCACTAATAAAATGTTTGTAAGTTGTGTATTAGAAACCAAATATTTCAATCTTCAATACATACTAAGCAAATGATTTCTTTAAACCATAGAGTCATTGAAATTTTAATGCGTGTCACGAAATTCCAACCTTACATATATCAAATAGTTTTGTGGAATTAAGAAGTATAAATGAGTAATTAAATACATGTGAATAAACTAGGTCACCCTCTCATGAAATCTGATCTTTATAAGCTGACAATTGTATATAAGAATATGAATATACTGATATAACTCTGATTCAAGTTTTTATTAATTTATGTGTATCTCATACACTCTTTACAATTTAAAGCATTCATCTCCTATTAATTCAGGTACATTGCCTCTTCCGAGTGCTCAGATAGACTTTTGCTGAATGATACTTATTATAAAGGAAAGTTTTTTAACCCACTCGTTTATTGTCATAAAGGCAGCAATAGTTATTTGACTGGATTTGCCTTTTTTAACCAATTATGTTTTATAAAAGTTATGAACAAATACCATATTTCTACTTTTATTATTTGTTTGCCAATGTCACTGTAGTTTAGCATCTTGTTTATCTCCTTCACAGGTGAGATGTGAAATTTCTCTCAACTTGAGATTAAAGGTATCAAACTAACCTGATATTTAAAGAATTCTTTCATTTGGATTTGAACAAAGTCTGTTCTATTCCTTAAAAAAGAATTCTCAATGATGCCAAACCTCTTTCTGTATTCAAACTTGTGCCGAGGATGACATTGGTTCTGTGAAATAAATTCCCGGCTTTCATATATGACAGCTAGTTTAATGCAGAGCAAAATAACTACCATCACTCGCATTTTGTTCGTAAGTATAATGGTAAAAATGTTCAGTGACAAAAACGTATTAGAGAAATATACAATTTTATTGATGGATATTACAGAGGATATTAAACACATATGTTCATCTATTTCTCATCTATAGTAATATCTTTTTTAAAAAACATTCTTTGTTTCATTTTACCTTATTCTCATATACTCTTAGTAATAATTCAGACACTTTTCATGCATAAAAATCCATTTAATTTCTAAATGAAGGGAAGAACAGTTAAAAGAGTAGTCAAAGATGGCAGAATATTGTTAAAAAGCTATCATGTCTTCAGATACATCTGCCACTGTTGAGGAGGCAATGTGTTGCAAGATAAGTAACTCACTAAAGACATGCAATAACCAGCAAAAAGAGATCTTTAAAATGAAATTTTTAATTAGTTTTATAGACAGAGTTAAGTCACATTCTCTCATATGAAGTAGATTTTAAAACATAATTAACCATGAAATTATGATTATTTAAAAATATTTTATGCACTTTCTTAATTATCTGTAAATGTTTTATTATTTTTCCATGAATATTCTATGAAGCACTAAATATTGCAATGTAGTGATCTTTCAAATGTCTGAGGCTCACAAAAATATTGTAATGCATAAGATTTAACTGAGACATCAGAAAGCAGAGGCAAAATTATAATATTTGTATAGTTATCACAGTATTTCAAAATACATTAATTATATTTTAAGTTATATAAATGGAAAAATGAAGATTTTTGTATTTGAACGCCTTAAGAGCTGCTTAAAATTACTCTCCAAAAAGCATAGATTTAAACGTTTTATTCTGCTGCTGATTAATCTTTAATGATATCACAGCTATGGCCAACAGTAACAGAAGAGCTATTTTAACAGATTCTACAGTAAACTAGGAAATGCTTGTAGGCTGGAAGTATGCAGCTCAGCCTTCATGGTTTAGAGACTATTGCATTGTGGCTGCAGCAGAATTAATATCTGCTTCCTAATGTGTATACCTCTGTTGTTTAGACAACACTAATGAATTTGTTTCACCTGCAGAACCTAAAAAAATAAGTCTTTTCTGTCCCTAGTGTCTCAATGAAGTAATTCTGGCTGCCAGTATAGGATTATACTTTTTTTTTTTACTGTTACAGAATTGCATGTTTACACTTAATCTTAAATGACAGGTTGAGCAGAAAGTTAGAAAACAGAGGAGCTTGGTGAGATTGTGTAGAATTGCTGGAATTCATTAGACACGAGGTTTCATAATTTATATTTCGCTGTATATTACTAATTTGTACATCTCTCACATCATTTTATGTCAAGACTGGACTCAAAACAGACTCATGGGAAAGAAAAATGTCTAAGTATCAAAAATATAACCTATCAGTGTTAGGGCATTATTACTAATTGCAGTGAAACATAAGGTTTTTATAAGATAACTGTGTTAAACATGCTGTGTGCAACTTAAGTCTTTAACAAAGTCTCCTTTTCTTTTACTCCTCCTACCCTGTATTCTCTCTTGGAGCTCTGATGAGTGAAATAAGAGATTTATTAATATACACATGAACGTTAATGTACAGCCAATCCAGTCATTAGTGTTATAGCTCAGGTTTTGGAAGAATTCAAGTGTAGTATCCTATCATGCCACCCAAATGAAGAGTGGACCAGAGCTATGGCAGCAGCAATTCTGATTCTTTGGCTGTAAGAGTAGTTTTGTCACACATCTTTTGAAAGTTACTTAAAATGGTAAACCACCCTTTTCATCAATATCAAGCTTTCATGGATAGCATATTGTTTTGTAAGTTACCTTCTCCTGGTTTAATAATTAGAAAATGCTATTGAAGGTATATTTTTCCTTACAATAATCACATTTGGCATAGATTATCTTCCTATCATTTCTTGAAAAGATCGACATGCTCTAATTTTACAAATAAAATAGTTACATTTGTAATTCAAAAGCATTTACAATATAGCACAATTAAACCATAAATAATTAGCTTATTGGTAACATCATTCTGAGAAAAATATTTACATCAATATAAAGTGTGTAGAGCTTGTAACAGAGCTAAGACTTAGAGAATCCATTTTAAATTGGTGCTTATCTTTGCGCTTATTTAAACACTTACAAACTGATATGCAGTTAGCACCTGATAGTCTTCTACAGCAAATTTAAATTTTACATTTTCACAGATATGAACTGATTAGAAGGAATGTTAAGCTAGTCTGAATTTCTGTAAAGCAAGATAAGTATATATGGATATGTGTGTATAAATATTATGTATCTATAGGATTTACTATATTTGTAAATTTATCTTTTTTGTCAATAAATTGAGGGTATTAAGTACCTACTATATGCTAAGCACTGTTCTGATACAGAAGATACACTGGGATCAAAGACACAAATTCTCCAGCCTCATGGAGCTTAAATTTTAGTGGCAGAGTCAGAAAATAACCCAACAAATACATAGTATCGTATCAAGCAGTGATAAGTCGTATAAAACAATTAAATAAAAGGAATAAGTAAAGAATGAAAATGGCCATGTTGTAGATAGGAAGTCTGTGGAAGGCTTCCCTGAGGAGATAATATTTGTATAGAGACTTGATTAAAGTGAGGAAATGATACATAAGATGAAAATAAAAAATAAGAAACCAACCTACCACAGGGTTAGCCTGCACAATTCCTGTTAATCTGCTTTGTCTATGCTGTTTTATATACATATAAGTGATGCAAAATATTTTATTCCCTTAAAAGGTTTACATAGTGTCCCTGCAATCTTGTTTGTATACTCGTTATATGTTCTTTTAAATAACTAACTGAAGCAAAAAAGAAGAAAAAACAAAACAAAACTTAAAATGTAATTAAATGTTTTCATTAAAATGTTTTTTTTTCTCCTATGATATCAGATTATGGAAGATTAAAGGAATCTTCAGGTATTTAGAGATTATACTGTCATCTACTCCCGCCTTTCATAGCTCAGGTAAATATGCATGGGGTGTGTGTGTGTGTGTGTGTGTGTGTGTGTGTGCTTGTCCATGATTGAAAAAGAATGCTGCTTATTCTGATCAGTCTTTCCTTTTCATACTGCACATCATGAAGTTTATCTTAGTTTGCAGAATTGCTCTGAAATATAATTCAGTTTCTGTTTCTGTCTGTGGTTCTACAACTTTCCCACACTAATTAAGGAATAATCTCTTTCAGCAAAAGCGTGAGCATCCTTACTGTGATGGGTGCTTATTGGAAGCAGCATGTCAGCTTTGGCTTGGATAAATTGAATCCTGTGTCTAAATAGTAGATCTCCATGCTATAATATCAAAAGTTGGCTTTCGACGGGTTTTTTTAAATTTATTTTTAATTGTTGTAGGTACACAGCAGGTGTATATATTTATGGGGTACATGAGATGTTTTGATAGACACATGAATTCTGAAATAAGCATATCAAAGAGAATTTTCTGTTTCTTCATATTTTCTTAGAAATATATTCTTCCTTGAGTTATAGGTCTCAGTTCTCCTAGTTATAAAGAGTTATTTTGTAAAAGGTTCCTATAGCATTTCCATGTGCCCTTATATGTTAAGCAAACTTTCTGAAATAATATCCCAGGGATGTCTCACCTTAATCCTCAGAACCTGTGACAATGATGAGATGTCACTCTTGTGAAAATGTTATATTGGATGGTATAGTGGACCCTAAAAATAAAGAGGTTATCCTAAATAATTTTATTAGCCCCATGCAATCACATGCACCCTTAGAAGAATATAGCTTTGTTAGGCTGGTGGCAGAAAAAAAGAAAACCAGAACAATCTGAAGTTGTAATGAAATTCAGCACACCATTTCTGGTTTGAAAAAGGAGGTGGCCACATGAGAAGTGTGAGCAATCATAAGAAGCTAAGCGAGTTCCCTGGCTGGCAGCCAGCAAGAAAAAAGGACACCCGTCACATAACCACAATACACTAAATTTTGGCAACAACTAGAATGAATTTGGAAGTGGGTTTCCCCCTCAAACCTCCATATAAGAGCCCTTATGTAATTTTACCTTGATTTCAACCCCTTGAAATGTACACCTTGATTTCAACCATGTAATACTTTCAGCACAGAAGTAAGCTGTGCTGTACTAGACTTAGGACCTGGAGAACTGTGAGCTAATAAATAGGTATTTTTTTCAGTTACTAAATTTGTAGTAATTTGTTACACAGGAAATAAAAACTAATGTATTTCTCAAAGTGTATTTGCCTTGCACTAAAATCAATATATATTCTAGAAGAAAATTGAAACAAATATTTTTTCGGCAAGCACTGTGTACTAGATGCTCTCGAATAGAGATTTCAAATTTCCGTACATAACCATATTATTTTGGTTCAGTTATGTTCAGATGGGTAGAAGCATTCATAGTGGCTGTAGTCTGATAGAACTACTGGTGTTACAGTCAGAGTCATTTTTTAGAAGTTATCCACTTGAAATGTACAACAGTCACTTCTGTGATTCTTCTCTTTTCTAAATGTTAGCAGTTACTTTGTTTTGCTTTCATGCTGCTAACCACTTACGATTGCTACTAGTTTAACTACTTAGCTTATTGTGAAATAGAATGGCTTCTAAAATAGAGGAGATTTAAAGTATTTATAAAGTTGGAATGCAGCTAGAAACATAACTTCACCCTTGAAAAACATTGCTATTCTAAACATATTGAGTGAGAGACACTTTCTGGGGTTACAGACTTCTTGCATCAACTATTTAGAGGTACTGGGTTAGATAACTTATATTTATGAAAGTTCATTTATAATATTATTTAAATAGCTTTTAGGAAACAGTTAGTGTTTGGTTACATGGATAAGTTATTTAGTGATGATTTCTCAGATTTTGGTGCACCCATCACCCAAGCAGTAAACACTCAACCCAATGTGTATACCCTTTTATCTCTCACCCCCTCCCACCTTCCCCCCTGAGTCCACAGAGTACATTATATTATTCTTACGCATTTGCATCCTTATAGCCACTTGTAAGTGAGAACATCCAATGGTGGTTTTGGTTTTTTGTTTGCTTGTTTGTTTTTTGAGATGGAGTTTCACTCTTGTTGCTCAGACTGGAGTGCAATGGCGTGATCTCAGCTCACTGCAACCCCCATCTCTGGGTTCAAGTGATTCTCCTGCCTCAGTCTCCCTAGTAGCTGGGATTACAAGCATGCACCACCACGCCTGGCTAATTTTGTATTTTTAGTAGAGGCGTGTTTTCTCCATGTTGGTCAGGCTGGTCTCGAACTCCTGACCTCAGGTAATCCACCTGCCTCGGCCTCCCAAAGTACTGGGATTACAGATGTGAGCCACCATGCCTGACCCGATGTTTTGTTTTTAATTCTTGAGTTGCTTCAGTTAGCATAAGGGTCTTCAACTCCATCCAGGTTACTGTGAATGCCATTATTTCATTCCTTTTTATGGCTGAGTAGTATTCCATGGTATAAATGTATACCACATTTTCTTTGTCCACTTGCTGGTTGCCAGCCATTTAGGCTGGTTCCATATTTTTGCAATTGCAAATTGTGCTGCTATAAACATAGGGGTGCAAGTGTCTTTTTTCATATAATGACTTCTTTTCTTCTGGGTAGATACTCAGTAGCGGGGTTGCTGGATCAAATGGCAGTTCTACTTTTAGTTCTTTAAGGAATCTCCACCATGGAATACTATGCAACCATAAAAAGCAATGAGTTCGTGTCCTTTGTAGGCATATGGATGAACCTGGAAACCATCATTCTCAGCAAACTGACACAAGAACAGAAAATCAAACACCGCATGTTCTCACTCATAGGTGGGTGCTGAACAATGAGAACACATGGACACAGGGAGGGGAGCATCACACACTGAGGTCTGTGGTAGGGAACTAGGGGAGGGACAGCGGGGGGTGGGGAGTTTGGGAGGGATAACATGGAGAGAAATGCCAGATATAGGTGATGGGGAGGAAGGCAGCAAACCGCATTGCAATGTGTGTACCTATGCAACAATCGTGCATATTCTTCACATGTACCCCAAAACTTAAATGCAATAAAATTAAAAAAAAAAAAAAAGGAATCCCCACACTGTTTGCCATAGCGGTTGTACTAGTTTACATTCCCAACAGCAGTGTAAAAATGTTGCCTTTCCACAACATCCATGCCAACATCTGTTTTATTTTTTTATTTTTTTTTAATTTTGGTGATTCTTGCAGGAGTAAGGTGGTACTTCACTGTGGTTTCTATTTGCATTTCCCTGATCATTACTGATGTTGAGCATTTTTTCATTTGCTTGTTAGCCATTTGTATATCTTCTTTTGAGATATCGCTATCCATGTTCTTTGCTCATTTTTCGATGGGATTTTTTTTTTCTTGCTGATTTGTTTGAGTTCCTCATAGATCCTGGATATTAGTCCTTTGTCAGGTGCATAGTTTGCAAATATATTGTCTCACATTGTGGGTTGTCTGCTTTCTCTGCTGATTATTTCTTTTGCTATGCAGAAGCTTTTTAGTTTAATTAAGTCTCACCTATTTATCTTTGCTTTTGTTGCATTTGTTTCTGGGTTCTTGGTCATAAATTCTTTTCCTAAGCCAATGTCTAGAAAAGATTTCTGATATTATTTTCTAGAAATTTGATGGTTTCAGTTCTTTGATTTAAGTCTGATTCATCTTGAGTTTATTTTTATAAAAGGTGAGAGATGAGCATCCAGTTTCATTCCTCTGCATGTGGTTTGCCAATTATCCGCCACCATGTGTTGAATAGAGTGTTCTTTCCCCACTTTATGTTTTTGTTTGCTTTGTCAAAGATCAGTTGGCTATAATTATTTGGCTTTATTTCTGTGATCTTTATTCTGTTCCAATGATCTACGTGCCTGGTTTTATACTAGTACCATGTTGTTTTGGTAACTATAGACATGTAGTATAGTTTGAAGTTGGGTAATGTGATGCCTCCAGTTTTGTTGTTATTGCTTTGTCTTGCTGTGGCTACTCAGGCTCTTTTTTTTGTTCCATATGACTTTTAGGACTTTTTTCTAGTTCTGTGAAGAATGCTGGTGGTATTTTGATGGGAATTGCATTGAAATTTGTAGATTACTTTTTGCAGTATGGTCATTTTCACAATATTGATTCTATCCATCTATGAGCATGGAAAGTGTTCCCATTTGTTGTCTGGATACCTTGTTTTATTTATTGTGTTGTTGTTTTATAGGCTCTGTGAGATGTATGCTTTAAGGAGATTCTATTGTGGTGTACTTAAGGGTTTTGTTTCAAGATTTAGATCTCATTTTAGCACTTCTTGTAGTGCTGGCTTGGTAGTAAGAAACTTCTTCAGCATTTATTTGTCTGAAAACGGCTTTGTCTCTCTTTCATTTATAAAGCTCAGTTTAATTGAATATAAACTTTTTGGCTGATAGATATTTTGTTTGAGGGGTAAGATGAGAACCTAATCTTACTTGTAGTAAGATTTCTAGCTTGTAGTGTTTCTGCTGAAAATTTTGCTATTAATCTTATAGGCTTTACTTTATAGATTACTTGATGCTTTTGCCCCATAGCTCTTAAGATTCTTTCTTTTATCTTGACTAGATAACCTGATGACTATGTGTCTAGATGATTGTCTTTTTTGAGATGAATTTCCCATGTGTTCTTTCACCTTCTTGTATTTGGATGTCTAGATTTCTAGCAAGATCAGAGATGTTTTCCTCACGTATTTCCTGAAATGTATTTCTCAAACTTTTAAGATTTCTCTTCTTTCTCAAGAGCTGCAATTATTATGTTTGGTTATTTAGCATAATCCTGGATTTCTTGTGGGCTTTATATTTTAATTATTTTTCTTTTTCTTTGTTTGATTGAGTAATGTGTAAGCCTTGTCTTTGAGCTCTGAGGTTCCTTCTTCTCCTTTTTTAAATTTTATTGTTAAAACTTTCCAATGTATTTTGCATTTATCTAAATGTGTCTTTCATTTCCGGAAGTTGTGATTGTCTTTTCTTTATGATATCTATTTCTCTGGAGACTTCATCTATATCCTGAATTTTTAAAAATCTCTTTAAATTCATTTTTACCTTTCTCTGTTACCTGCTTGAGTAGCTTAATAATTAACCTTCTGAATTCTTTATCTGGCATTTCAGAGTTTTCTTCTTGGTTTGGATCCATTGCTGAAGAGCTGGAGTAATCTTCTGGGAGTGTTATAGAACCTTGTTTTTCATATTATCAGAATTACTCTTCTGATTCCTTCTTATTGGGTAGACTGTTTCAGTGGAAGGATCTGGAACTCAAGGGTTGCTGTACATATTCTATTGTTCACATGGGGTGATCCCTTGATGTGGTGGTTTCCCCATTACCCTAAAGATGGAGCTTCCTGAGAGCCAGACTGCAGTGATTGTTAATGCTCTTCTGGGTCTGGCTACTTCCTGGGGCTAGTGGGCTTGGGGATGTTGCTGGGGAATATTTGTAAAGAGTCCTGTGATGTGATTCATCTTTAGTTTTCCTAGCCATGGATACCAGCCCCTGCTCCAATGGAGGTGGCAGAGGAATGAGGTTCACTCTGTGGGAGTCCTTGGTTGTAGTTTTGTTTAACACACTGGTTTTCTCAAATGTTGGTTATGCTAACAGTGAATTTTTCATGTGGACAGACTCAGGTCCTCAGGTTAGCCAGGGTGTTGTATGTGGTGGAATTGCTGTTGTTTTCTTTTTCTTTGGAGCAGGGTAGTCTTGTTATGAGTTGCTATGTCTTGAGTTGGTTGACTTCTAGCCAGAAGGTGCTGCTTTCAAGAGAACACAAGCTGCAGTAGCAGAAGGGAGATATAAGCTTGCCCTAGGTTGCCAAGGATAAGTATTCTAGTTTCTCAGAAAATGAGTGGGGCCATAGAGCTCCCAAAAGTTTATGTCTTTTATATTCAGCTACCAGGGTAGGTAGAGAAAAACCATCTGGTGGGGGCTGGGCTAGGTGAGTCTGAGCTCAGACTCTCCTTGGGCAGGCCTTGCTGTGGCCACTATGGAGGATGTGGGTGTAGTTCTCAGGCCAATGGAGTTATGTTCCCATTTAGATTATGGCTGCCTTTTTGACATCATACAGGTTTCCAAGAAAGTGGGGGAATGCCAGCAGTGACAGGCCTTATCTAGGTCGCATGCAGCCAGCAAGGCCAGTCTCACTTCCATTGTGCCACACTAACAGCACCAAGTTTATATTTGGGTTATATCCCAAAGGCTTTTGACAAAATTCAACTGCCCTTTATGTTAAAAATTCTCAATAAACTAGGTATCGAAGGAACATATCTCAAAATAATAAAAGCTATTTATGACAAACATACAGCCAATATCATACTGAATGGGCAAAAACTGGAAACATTCCCTTTGAAATCTGGCACTAGGCAAGGATGCCCTCTCTCGCTACTCCTTTTCAATATAGTATTGGAAGTTCTAGCCAGAGAAATTAGGCAAGAAAAGAAAAATAAAGGGTATTCAGTTAGGAAAGGAGGAAGTCAAATTGTCTCTATCTGCAGACGACATGATTGTATATTTAGAAGACCCTATCATTTCAGCCCAAAATCTCTTTAACCTGATAAGCAACTGCAGCAAAGTCTCAGGATACAAAATCAATGTGCAGAAATCACTAGCATTCCTGCACACCAATAACAGACAAACGGAGAGCCAAATCATGAGCAAACTCCCATTCACAATTGCTACAAAGAGAATAAAATACCTAGGAATACAACTAACAAAGGATATAAAGGACCTTTTCAAGGAGAACTACAAACCATGGCTCAATGAAATAACAGAGGACACAAACAGGTGGATACATTTCATGCTTATGGTTAGGAAGAATCAACATTGTGAAAATGGCCATACTACCCAAACTAATTTATAATTTCAATGCTATCCTCATCAAGCTACCATGACCTTCTTCACAGAACTGGAAAAAACCACCTTAAACTTCATGTGGAACCAAAAAAGAGCCCGCATAGCCAAGACAATCCTAAGCAAAAAGAACAAAGCTGGAAGCATCATGTTACCTGACTTCAAATTATAGTACAAGGCTACAGTAATCCAAACAGCATGGTACTGGTACCAAAACAGAGATATAGACCAATGGAACAGAACAGAGGCCTCAGAGGCAACACCACACATCTACAACCATCCGATCTTTGACAAACCTAACAAAAACAAGCAATGGGGAAAGGATTCCCTGTTTAATAAATGGTGT
The DNA here is from genome assembly GCA_004027835.1 of Alouatta palliata. Taxonomy (NCBI): domain Eukaryota; kingdom Metazoa; phylum Chordata; class Mammalia; order Primates; family Atelidae; genus Alouatta; species Alouatta palliata. The sequence continues at coordinate 140,311 of PVKV010003335.1, forward strand.
TGGGAAAACAGGCTAACCATGTGCAGAAAGCAGAAACTGGACCCCTTCCTGACACCTTACACTAAAATTAACCCCAGATGGATTAAAGACTTAAACATAAGACCTAACACCATAAAAACCCTAGAAGAAAACTTAGGGAAAACCATTCAGGACATAGGCATAGGCAAGGACTTCATGACCAAAACACCAAAAGCATTGGCAACAAAAGCCAAAATACACAAATGGGATCTAATTAAACTCCAAGGTTTCTGTACAGCAAAAGAAACAATCATTAGCGTGAATCAGCAACCAAAAGAATGGGAAAAAATTTTTGCAATCTACCCATCTGACAAAGGGCTAATAACCAGAATCTACAAAGAACTAAAACAGATATATAAGAAAATAATAAACCCATTCAAAAGTGGGCAAAGGATAGAACAGACACTTTTCAAAAGAAGACATACATGAGTCCAACAAAATATGAAAAAATGCTCATCACTGGTTATTAGAGAAATGCAAATCAAATCCACATTGAGATACCATCTCACGCCAGTTAGAATGGCGATCATTAAAAAGTCTGGAGACAACAGATGCTGGAGAGGATGTGGAGAAATAGGAACACTTTTACACTGTTGGTGGGAGTGTAAATTAGTTCAACCATTGTGGAAGACAGTGTGGCTATTCCTCAAGGACCTAGAAATAGAAATTCCATTTGACCCAGCAATCCCATTACTGGGTATATATCCAAATGATTATTAATCTTTCTATTATAAAGACACATGCACATGTATGTTGATTGTGGCACAGTTTACAATAACAAAGACTTGGAACCAACCCAAATGCCCATCATTGATAGACTGGACAAGGAAAACGTGACAAATATATGCCATGGAATACTATGCAGCCATAAAAAATGATAAGTTCATGTCCTTTGTAGGGATGTGGATGAATCTGGAAACGATTATTCTCAGCAAACTGACACAAGAACAGAAAATCAAACACTGCATTTTCTCATTCATAGGCGGGTGTTGAACAATGAGAACACATGGACACAGGGAGGGGAGCATCACACACTGGTGTCCGTTGTGGGGGGCCGGGGTGGCACAGCAGAGGGATGGGGAGGTTGGGGAGGGAAAACATGGGGAGAAATGCCAGATATAGGTGATGGGGGGGTGAAGGCAGCAAATCACACTGCCATGTGTGTACCTATGCAACAATCCTGCATGATCTGCACCTGTACCCCAGAACCTGAAGTACAACAAAATAAATAAATAAATAAAAGCATAGATTTTACGTGTAAAAAAAAACCTAGTAAAGAGCAGGGCATGGACAACAGTTACATCTCTTTTAATCATTTTGAGCTTCCTTCTTTCTTGTTGACATTGCATTTATTGTCTGTTGTTGCCCCTTCCCTAGTTTCTGCTTCTGTTCACATTTTCTTTACAAAGACTTCAAATAAAAATTGCTTATTGCTACTTAGTCACCATTATTTTTATTTGCACAATAAAAATATTACTAGGGCAAATTTTGAAACTTGGCATTTGTCAATAATTCTCCAGCAAGGAAAAGACAAAAATTGTTTTATCATTTTTTTCTAAAAAAATAAATCCTTCTCTATTGAAATTCTCTTGTGTAACAGGATTCAGAGTAATTTCTCTACAAATGAAAACTATAAAACAACTTATGTTACCTATCTATAATCTACAGCACCAAGTCCAGACTTTATTCTTTGCTCTATGAGGCCCTCTGAAATAATGTCAAAATCTGACTTTTTTGCCTTATCTCTAAATGTTACCTCCTTTGTATCTCATCCACCGGCTACCAACACATTTTTCTTTTTTTTCTGAAAAAGTCATTGTCATTAGTGCCATGCTCTTTGCACATGCTATTTCTTTGCCTAGGAACCCTTTCACCAACTTTTAATACTTTAGCCCAAATAAATTTAGCCCAAATAAATTCCATTTCCTTTGAGATGCCTCCCTTCATTTCTTCAAAGAGTGAACATATATATTGCCACAGAACTTTGCAAACCTCTACTATAGAACTTAATGCATTGTAGTTATTTGTGGACGTATTTGTCTCTTTCAGATTGAGTTACTAGAGAGAACAGGTGACATTCTAGTCATTTATGTATTTCTTGAATCAAGCACTCATCAGCATGAGTAAAAGGTAGTAGTTTCTTAGTTAATATCTGACAGCAAAAGAAATGAATGAATAAGTAATTTAATGAAGTCTTACAATTGACACTGATAGACACTAAGTTCCCTGTGATTCCCTTGTAGTGCATATTCTTCTTTTCTTGTCACGCAGCATTCTCATTAAACTGAGGAGATAATCTAAAATGGTCTATAAATCCTTTCCAGAAGATCAAATAAATATTCCTATGTAAGGCCTAGGTGAAATTTATGAGGCTACAAGAATGGGGAAATGAGATCAGTCAGTCGAGTGTGGAGGAAAGTAATTAGGGCTGGAAAAGAGTGAAACTATTAGAATAGAGAAGACTGGATTGGAGAATGTTAATATTCTAGAAAATAACAAGCTTATGACAGGAATACTATATCAGAGTCATGAGGAAATAAAAATATAGATAAAGACTGAATTTATCATAGCCCATGACAAGGAGCGGGGACTGACTTTTAATCAACAATATTTATTGAGTCCCTACTATGTGTGCCAAAATAAAATTTTAACTAGGTACTGAGTAACACATAAAGAAATAATTATGAAAGCTGGCCAGTAGGAGGTGACCAATGAAACTTAAGATTTAATTTTACTTGCATACTGACTTTGTAGCTTCCTCAATGTAATTTTGTCTGATCTGAGTTGTGGCAAGATATCCTGTTATATGTAGTCACAGGTATTCCTGCTGAGAGTCATTTACTGTGCTGGATTTACCATCAGAGGGACCAGATTTATAGAAAAATGAACATTTATTGTTGCTAGATGGAGTTGGTCATGGAGTGGAAACTAACAATATGTTCACCTGTAAGTTTTAGGTGCTGTGCGAAGAAAGGCTCTTTGGAGGACGTTGTCAGAATCTACTGTTTACATTTGTGCATTTAGTTTCTGGGAAATATTTTTCAAACGTATCCTAGGAGCTATTGAGAACCATAGAGTCTATTTCAGTTCCCCTGTCAACTATGAAATAGAGATCTACATTCAAAATTTAGCCTAAGTTGCTCTAAAACAAAAACAACATGGTTATATCCTGCTTTGGGAAATCTAGTATTCAAGTAGCTAAATTTAGAGATTATGAGAAGAAACTTGGGGATTTTTTGCCATTATAGAAGAAGTGTTAACTGTGCAAAACCATTTGCTAATGAGTATCAAGCTTTCTGGGAATGTTTATATGATCTGTAACATTAAACAAACTACACACAATTTTCAGGGTGTTATGTGTATTTGCCCAAATTGGATTATCTGTTGTATCTATACTAACTTAAGTACCATTTACTTTCTGATATCAGAAAATTTCAGATTTAACTTTTAATCAGGCAATTTTTTTATGAGGAACGTTGTGCTGAATGATAAATGAAACATAATTGCTATATTGTGTGATTATCTATCAGGGAATATACCTTTGAGTTACTAGCATTTGCATGGGAGCAATGAAGCTGAAAACATTTTAGGGAAAATTCAAATAGGTTGGCATAGCTGGTATATTTGGAGATGATGTAGAGGTTGATGAAGAAGAGCTAGGAAGCAGATAATGTAAGTCAAACCTGAGTGGAAGAAGCAGAGATTTGTACTCTGAGACCTTAGTGGAGGACCAGCAACCTTACTCAGAGGGGTACGCCTTCATTGCTATTGAAGGCACATACCTGGGACTTAACATCTGATGGTAAAGAAAGATAATTTGATAATAAGTGTTGGTATTCAAAAATTGGTGTTTTAAGCTCCTATTTTTAATGGTTCCTGAATAGAAAACCATTGCTGTTTTTTCCCCCTCTGGATATGTAGAAGTTAATGGAAGAATTGTTTGAACAACAGTATGCTACACCTTGAATCTATTTTAAGAACATTCTTTCATGGCATCTATTCACTTGATCATAAAACATAGTTCTCATTCATACAGAGAAACAAAAAGGACAAAAAAAAAAAATTAAATGACTGCCAATGTACATCAGACATAAATTACTGTCATTAAGAATTACTGTAAAAAGGGATCACATGTTGTGTAGATAAATATTTAATTCTTTTTGTATCCTGAGATACCAGTTAATATCCTTTCCTTTTAGCATATAACTTAATTTTCTAGTTTCCTCTGGGTCCTAGAAATAGAAAATGCACTGATATTCATTGATGCTCACTACTAGATTTGAATGCAGACTATTACTTAAAAGCACTTGGCTAATTGTCAAATGCAAGTAAAATTATTTTGGTTCTCTTTGTCACGAAGAGCAAAATGTTATATTAGAGTATTTGATAAAAGAAAAGAAAACACTTCTATAGCCATGAGATAGGGTTTTCAGTAAGATTATAATTAGCATGACTCAGAGACATTACTTAAAAAATTTAAAATAAGATTATGAATAAAATAAGCATGCTAGAATAAAATCTAAAATAATTGTTAAGTGTCATTATTCATGTTATGAAAAGCCCTGCAGTCCAGAATAGTTAAATCTTTTGCTCTTGTCTGTGAATATTACTAAACACTAGATTTAGAAAAACAGGTTTTGTTTTTTTGTTTTTGTTTTCCATTTCTACCACGGGAAATGTTTAATTCTTTGGATGCTTTCCCACATTACTCTAATGCTAAATTTTTAGAAAAGAGTGAATTATGACTTTTACTCCAACATATAGAAGGAATAGTTTCCTTAGGAAAAAATAGTTTTACTTTATCAGGATCACCATTATGAGGAGTTTTTGCAAAGCCCCTAATAAACTGCACCCATATCCCCCTGCCCAATTTCTGAACAAATCAAAAAATAAAGATATTGTTGATCAAGAACCAAGATACCACCTTATAGATGAAAAAGTCAAGTGATGGGTACAGCTTAGTATAAAATCCAAAAGTGTTACCTACTGAATGCCAGAATTAGATGGTCTTAGCCAATAGAAGGCAGTATTGAACCAGTACCCGCCTGGTATGTATTGATGAAAGGAACACTCTGGAAGAGTAATGTATTTTCAAGCAAAGAAAAAAAATGAAGCTAAGTTATTCTTCTCATTTTTACCAATTAGTTAGATCATCCTCCATTACGTGGGGACAGAATGAGTAAAGAAGCAAGCCAATGCCAGAAATGTGTTTGGAAAAAATGTGGAGAGAGATTAGCAAAGTCATCAAAGTGTTTGATAGAAGAGTAGTATCATGCAATATTTAGCAGAAATAAAGCTGTCTAAAAGATTTATAATACATTTGATACACCCTCAGAAGTTGAGAATTATTTAGGAGAACTGGTGGAAAATTAAGAAAAAAAATTAGATCTAGGTCAATAGATTATAGGTAAGAAAACAGTAATAAAATATAAATAAGAAGAGGAAACGATTAATTGCAAAGTTTCCAAGTTTAAATTTACTTTGGGTTAATTAATTGATAGTACTCAAAGGAAGTCTACAATAGCGAATGGTAAGTATCATCCATACTGCTCCCATTTCATATAGGAAACAAGAATTAGAAAAGAACAAAAAATGTTGATCGAAGTAGTATCAACACAATGACATAAGAATAAAAGTAAAGCCGTACAGAATCCAAAAGAATGCTAATATAAAAATAAAAATAGTAGAAATTGGGAAACATAACCAATTCAAAGAGATCCTAATAACAAATGCAATGAGAATTTCCGAAATTTGTGGGAAGTTAAACCATTTACGTGCAACATGCAGGATAAGAATTTTAAAACATTGCCAAGTTTTTCGTGGCAGCCAGATTTCTTATTAAATATAGAAATTGAATTGTAAATGAGGTAATTTTTGTTGAACTACTTTGCTTTGGATATGACATTGTAATAACCACTCATTAAATAGTTAAGTGGTACCTAGTCATATGAAAAAAAACAAAATCTTTAATTTATGCATCATTTTCTAATAAATATGGGAGAAAACCCTGAACTCTTGGAATTCTGAGTAACTTAATTGACTCTCATAGTCCACCTCAATACTTTGAGAAACATTGTATAGAATACATAAATTATTTAATACATCATCAGAGCACCTAACAAAGATCAATAATTGGTAAACAAGCAAAATCTTAATTCACAAAATTGGGAGAAGATGAAAATGTCTAATATTAATAATTGCAAGTATACTGTTTCCTCAAAACACTGAAAACAAAATATTATACACATTTTACAGATCCCAAAAATATATGAGGTTTTTCATCTATACTTATTAATAACTGATTAGTTACTTCTGATACAGGTGTATTTTTGTTGGTTTTTTTTTTTTTTTTTTTTGAGACGGAGTTTCGCTCTTGTTACCCAGGCTGGAGTGCAATGGCACGATCTCGGCTCACCGCAACCTCCGCCTCCTGGGTTCAAGCAATTCTCCTGCCTCAGCCTCCCGAGTAGCTGGGACTACAGGCACGTGCCACCATGCCCGGCTAATTTTTGTATTTTTAGTAGAGACGGGGTTT